>CM034357.1:32644156-32710048 GCA_019925275.1 Mytilus edulis
TGATTGTTTTAATTGTTTTCATCCGTGAAATATATGCGATAGGAAGATAAATATAACTTGAAATCCTGTCACATAACATTAACAGTACTATAGTTTTATGGCACCGGATACTCAAAATGTCAAAACTCGTAAACCAATGATATATAAATAGAAACACTATTCGCTTGTTATACATAAATATAAAAATTTATATTAAGATCCATTTTGTTACATCTTGTGATCAATTTTATTTGGCAATCGCCAATGGCAGTCAGCAGGGTTAAAGAACATCAGTTGTTCGACCTGTTAGTCAAATTCGTTTTGTAATAGACAAAATGTAAATATTCATATTGAATATAAATATTTGGTGCATTTTCAGCTTTATTTTTTTCTTATATATATATATATATATATATATATATATATATAAATTTTTTTGTATGAAACTTAAGTTGTTAAAATCTAAATCATTGTCTCCAATTTTTTGAAAAACCGCGAAGAGGACCCCAAAATGAACTGTTATGCAAACAGAAATATCCACATTACCGCTTGCTCAACATGAAAGCGGAATAACAGGAGACTTTATTTGTTAATCAAAATTATATTTGTGTACCGGTTATTTGTACAATAGTTGGCTCATTGCAATATAAAAATAAAATTACCATCAAAACCTAGGTTGTTTTAGGTGACAAATCATGTTTTCATTTTAGAGAAAAGAAATGCAATATCATTTACTACAAATATATATGTTTATTGTTTGCTTTATAATTTATTACAGCTGAAAAAGCTAGTATAAATCCATTGTATAATTGTTAAATTGATGGTTATCATGGAAACAGAAGCGAAAGAAAAATCAGAAGCAATACAATTGATTATCAATTAAAAGGACATAAGCGGTTAAGTTTAAGACGATGAAATTTGTGTTTTCAATAAATATGTCAACATTGCCTTATATGGCTCAATGATAATATATGTTTATGTTTATTATTTATGCGTATGTTTATTGTTGTTTAATAAATTGAAAGTATATTATTATGATGGTTACTATTAGAACTGCTAGTATAAGTTCATTCCATATTTCTCAACTTAATAGTAATGATTTAAAAAAGAAGATATAAAGTCAGAAATAGTAAATTATTAACGAAAAAGACAATTAATTGTAAGTATACGTCAATGAAATAAGTTTATCATGGTGATGATCTGATAAACTTTTCCAAACTGTCTATGCTGGCTCAATGATAATTGTTCCGTCCGGTTTTATAGTGACTTTGAATTTAGGGTGCTCGTCGGCAGTTCTCAGGAACACTTCTGACACATCATCCTTTACAACTAAGCCATTGTCTGCTTCGGATCTTCTAGCTACAAACGTGTTATCGTAATCTCTGATAATAGAAGGAGAATTCTGTGACTGTTCTCTTTTAAACTTTTCTACAAAATTTAATAATTTTTAATACATAACAGTCTTCATTTCTTTGACGTCATTCTCGCGCTTCTAAATCAAATTGACACACTAAGTGAAACATACGTTGACGTAAGGAACATGTTAAGTTCGTGTCAATGCAGATGATAGTCTCGGCCATCCAGACGCTTGATTTTAGAAATATAATGTCGCTTTAATCAAACATGCATCTGTGTTATTGAGGATATGTAGAGGTAATCCATCCTTATTTTTCCGTACAGACAAAAAATAAACCTTAACAGCCACTGTGGTAAAAAAAACTCAATGAGATAAGGAAATCGGTCCTGCATGGTCTAATTAAGGTATCTGTTAAGCTTTCTCAAAATTAAGATACTATATGCGTAAGTCCCTACACAAAATAATATACCGGTGTGTTGTTAACGGAGGAGAAACGACACCTGTGTGTTTAAGTTATTTTATTTATATAATTATCATGGATATAAAAAAGGGGATTAGCACGGAAATATTTAAATCAAAGCTCTCTGGTTTAACAATTTTTAAACTCTGAAAATCCTGGTCAAAGATGCACACTCCTTCATTTTAATGATCTTTTGTTTAATTTTGCAACAGCAACAAAAATGAAGTTGTATCGTTATCATAACTCCTTAGTTATATTATGCCATGATATGTATTTGGGTTGTTTTTTAATAATAAAATGAAGCAATAGTTATTATATGTCAACCTTACTCAAATGCACATTGGACACCAAATACTATCTACAATAGCGCCAATTTATGTGTCAGGTTCATGTAACCTTATAAGTATCTATACAACTGATACTATAAAAAAAAGAAGATGTGGTATGATTGCCAATGAGACAACTATCCACAAAAGATCAAAATGACACAGACATTAACAACTCTAGGTCACCGTACGGCCTTCTTGATTTACGATATGTCATAATAACAATTAATTTTTTTTAAATGGGTGAGTCTAAACATTTTTGCCATTCTATCGTTTTTTATTGCGTTACTCTAGTCGTCTTCTGTGAAGGTGGTATTGATCTTGTATTTGTTTAAAATTTGACATTTCCGTTCTCGATGGTAATCGAACGCTCGGGCACTCCTGAAGTCTATAAGTTTCTAGATCTGACATAATAAGCACGCCATTGATTTTTTATTTTTGAGATTATCCTTCGAATGTGATATGAAGCGGTCACATAATACACAAAAGAGTAGTAAATTAAACGGAGAGGTATCATTTAAAATATCTTTACATACTACAAAATTTTTAATGATGGTATATATTGATCCGAGCGTCATTTGCCAGACTTTTGTAGACAAAAGGCTCATCCGGCTTTCAACACTTCAACAATGCAATCCTTGTGTCTACGATGAGTTCATTTACTAACCTTTTTCGATGCGTGAAAGAGGAACACTCATCGCTGCTACGACAAAAATAATACCAAGCAAGTAGACAGTATAAATGGACATCTTGGGGTAATGTTAAAACAGTTGTTACGTCTGTTACCTGGTTAAAGGCAAAATTAATAATGACATTTTTTTAACTTATATTTTGTCATACATTCAAAGCAAACGAGACAAACACATGTGCTAGAATATATATTTAAATATTTATTTTATCATGACTGGTTTCTTTCTAGCTGACTTCACGGTATTATCTTGCTCAATGTTGAAGGCCGTAAGGTGGCCTTTAATTGTGTTGTCCACTGCGTCTGTCTCTTCTAAGCAGCTGTTCTATTGGTTATTTTTCTTTGTCTCTTCATTTTTATATTAAGGATTAATAAATCGTTGTATTAAGATAAACTTATTTTGGAATCAAAGCTGCAAAGAAAGACTTGCGCAGACCAAACTTTCATATCACATGTATATAGACTGTGTTTAAAATGTCAATGAAAGTTCATAAACTTTTTTTTGTTTCCTTAATAAGATATAACTATATGTAATTTTTGCATTTTTAACAATTTGACTGATGTCTGTTATATTTCATCTTCCTAGTATACACATACCGTCTGCACATAAATCATAAACCTAGTCATGTTTAATCGGACTTTTAGAGTAAATGACCATGACTTAATAATAGATTTTAGTTTGAAAATTTAAAGGACTTTTTGTATTTTTTTGTTCGTCACTCATAATGAAAATTACGTCATGTTGTTGGTTGATTTCTCTTGTTGATGACGAATTTAACCAATCACAATGTCTTGGTGTACGCTTTTGAAAACAATGTTATCCATAATTCAGTAGATTCAAAAGAAGCAAATACAGATATTTAATCGCAAATTAATGAAATGTATGTATATTTTGGAAAGCAGTGCTTCAAATGTAAAAGAAACTTAAGATTGCTCTACTGCGGAATTAGTCAAAGTGCTGCTTGCTGAGTTTTCTCTTGTTTCGACATTCGGCGTACTAGTATATTGCTAGTATCAAATAATAATTAATACATTCGCACTTTTAAAATAGTTATTTTAATCATTCTGTCCTCTTCGTTTTAAATGTTTGCAATTTCGTTTATAACATTTTGTAAACTATTTTATCTTGGTTTGCCTACAATGCATAAACATCCTTACATGCAAATAAACACCTCATAGAAAGCAGGATTAAAATTTTATATTTACGCCAGACGCACGTTTCGTCTACAAAAGACTCATCAGTGACGCTCAAATAAAAAAATGTTACAAAGGCCAAATAGAGTACGAAGTTGAAAAACATCGAGGACCAAAAATTCCCAAAAGTTTTGCCAAATACAGCTAAGGTAATAATAGTTAATTTCAATCCAAATAAAACTAATATCATGAAGTTTTGGATAATTGCGGACAGTTGAATTCTGAAAGATTAGAAAAATTACAACTGGAATCAGCACGTATTGTCATTGGTCTAACAAGCTATGCTAGCACCCAATCACTTTTATTTAGAGACGGGATGGGAAAAATTAAAGATTAGACGGCAAGTTAAGAAATTAACTTTATTTTACAAAATTATAAAAGAGGACGCCCCAGAATATTTATTAGATTTAAATTAAAAATTAAACAGAAATATATAAAAACAAATCAACCCCTGCATATTTCAATATTGGCGATAGATATTTAAATGTTTTACACGCAAGATTAAGAAACAAATGCAGTGCCCTTAACATGGATCTGTATCACGCAAATATTAAACCTAACGTGTCAATGTGGTTATTTATACGAAAATGCTAAACATTATTTCCTCTCGTGTAAAAATTATACAGTGCAAAGGAAAAACTTATTTTTTGAACTTAGAAAAGAAAATATACCTACCGATTTTGAAAATTTAATGTACGGCAATGCTTTGTTTAATATGAACATAAACAAGCTAATTTTTATAAAAGTGAAGAATTATATTAAAGAGACCAATCGCTTTTCATAGTTTATAGACATTATAGTTAAATATATACCAATAATAATGTAATTACTTTTTGTTGACTTAGAATGAATTTGTTCATTTTTTCCTAAGACATGGATCATCAATTTGATTTTATTATAAAATCCTATCAGTTGACAACAACAATTTAATTTAATTGTTTAAAACACAATTTTATAATAACTTATCTTTTGAGTGAATTTTTATTCCAAGATTAAACCAACCTATTAGGAAGGTTTATCATAAAAAAAATTACGGTCAACTCGACTTTTAGGAATCAATGAGCCATGTCGTTTGAATTCTTGTTAATTTCATGTCTTCATATTAATATTGTTTATGATGTTATTATTATGTATTTCATTTTGTTCGGTTATTTATTATTTGTATGAAATGGAGAAGACGTTCTAAGTTGCCAAACTTGTGTCTAATCCTATTGTCAATGTTTTTGGACAATAAAATATGTTTAAACTAAACTAGTGTACTATGATTAATCATATATATATGCAGTTTGTTTTTATGTCCATGATTTTGCATTGGAATACATAAAAAAAACTTTAAATTGCCTTATTAGTTTATAAATAATATTATTACACTCAACTAAGACATGATGTTTACTTACACGACTATTTTCTCTATTGCTTCTTTTACATCTGACAAACTGTTAAATCTTCTGTCTTTTATATATTTGTTGAACATAATTTTCTACGTTTCGGAAATGTAATAGTCTGTTTCCCACAGTATTGAGTTTGCAATAGTATAGTCAGTTAACGTGATGAAAAACAATTTAAAAAATAGATTAGGAAACAATAGATGTCCAAAACAATATATAATATTAGAAATATAAAGAGTATAATTGATACAGAACCGATACAAACCAATTTAATGGTTCACATACATGTAGGTCAACCTTGAACTATTTAAAATAATATCACGTTCAGAAATTGACCGATTAGAATATTATTGTTTTTAATAAAAATAAAGTTTTGATAAACAAAAACGTATACGAAAAAACATGTTTTGTCCCATCTATTATTCAAATAAAGAAAGGTAGTTCTCAAACTCATCTATTTATAAATATTTATGATTTACATACTTTTCTCCAACATGTGCAATGTCTAGCAGTTAAATCGCTGTTAAAATGGAAGTACTCACTTTTGACTTATAAACCGTAAAAAATGACAATAACCCTTGTATGGTAGTCTTGTGTGCTAATCAGTCTTTTAGAAAATTATAGCATTACAACCTAGCAATATAGCACCACTAATCCAAGATGCTAAAAGGTCATTGGGAAATCTCTGAGCTTGTCTCAAGAACATGCGGTCGTGAGTTTGATTCTAGGCAGTTCAAACCATAGACTGGAAACTTGATATCTGCTTCTTCTGAGCTAAGCTTAAGATCAGTGACTTGTCTTATCTGTTTCTGCTCATAATCTAATAGGCCAGACACACCTTTCGTCTTATAAGACTGATCAATGACGCTCAGTACCTTTTCTTACTTGTCTGATTGGCATTATGAAATGTTGTATTTGAAAATTGGAGACTGATTAGCAGCAAACTTTAAAAAAAACGGTCCTACTAAAAGGCGCCCGGTAGCGACCGGGAAAAGAAAAAGCGCCCGGGGAAAAGAAAAAGCGCCAGGAGAAGGAAAATTAGCGCCCAGAGAAAAAAAATAGTGTCCGGGAGAAGAAAATAATAATATTTTATAACAATATTTTTTTTCCTTAAAAAATAACTAATCATTGCTTGTTTTGTCCTTAATATAAATGGGGATATGTACGATGCTACATCTAAAGTGTTGTTGTACTTTTACATTTTAGATTTCAAAATTGTATATTAAAGTAAGTAAATAAATATGAATAAGAGTATATAGAAGAATCATGAAAAACATTGTCCTCAATCGAAATGTATATTTTGTTACTAAAAATAATCGGTGCCTGAGGTCTAATATTTTCGCAACGACATGGTGAACACTTTTTTATACAGATGCTGAGATAGATTTATTATATCTTTTTATAAAACTAAAACTGTTTCAATGGCTATGGTTATCAGGGTTTAATTTAAACCAAACTTCTGCTTTTACCCCCTTGTTTTAACTAAGGTACATATCGTTTTTGAAAAACATGTCTTTTGATGTCTTACATGTTATAAATTTTCCGCATTAACTGTGATCCATTATTATCTGTCTTTCGAAATAGTATTCATATATTATTGTTAAAATTGAAATATTCATACTTGTTTTTGTGCTTTATTACAAACGTATATATTATCTGAATTGGCAAATTACTTGTCTAAAATAAAAAAAAATCAATTTTAACAAAGGTGTCTCATGCCAATAAAATATAAATATATTTTCGCCGGGCGCTTTTTCTGTTTCCCGGGCGGTATTTTTTCTTCTCCGGGCGCTTTTTCTTTTCCCCGGGCGCTTTTTCTTCACCCGGGCGCTCCCGGGCGCATTTTAGTAGGACCCAAAAAAAAGATAGTTATTCATTACTATAAAAGGGAGGTGAAAGAAACCAAAGAGATATTCAAACTCAGAAGTCGAAAGCAAGCTGACATGACAAATAAAGAGCTGTGCCATGAGTGCATGATACGCTCGTCCATCTTTGAACTCTAAATTATGTTTAATGTTTAACCAGAAATACTGTGAGCACTGCTCAAATAGAACCAATCCGCTGCCCCCATTCCCCCCTCCAAAAAAAGAAATGTACACACAATGATACTCATCGACACAACATATGAATAATTTGGCACTTTTTCTGAACGAATAAAATTCTTTAACCGTACAAAGTACGAATTTTGCGTTTGCCGACGTTATTTTAAATTGGAAAGCTTCATAACGACGTGACAATTCCATATCAGAAATTTATATAAAAAACAACAAAAGGGAGATAATTTTAATAGATATATGAACAAGTTACCAAATTGTCATGAATACTACTCATAGTGTTTTTGAGTAATTGTCTGAAAAATTATTAAGCTCCCTTTTTATGAGTAAAGTCCAAAAACGTATTTTTTTTTTTTTAAATCAAACGGAAACTTAATAAGAATACTTTGAGACACCTAATTCAAACGTTTATACCACACAAAGGCTTTCAAATCCTTTCTTTGAAGAACAGTAAAACTATTTTGCATCTTTTATAAGGCATAAAATATTCGATTATTACAGCAAATTTTATGTTCTCCATTTTTAAATTTTGCTTTTTTGACGAAATACCTAAATGTTAGACTTTATACAAAAGAAAATGTAACCACGGCCAATGATTATAACAAAAGATTTTTTATTTGAATTTTCTGACAAAATGGAAACCTCGTTTTTTGTAACACAGTGATGGCTGCTGTAACCATATTTTGACTATTATACCGATTATATCTCAATTTTATTTATCATTTGATTTTGCCATTTGATTAGGGACTTTCCGTTTTGAATTTTCCTCAGAGTTCAGTAATTTTGTGATTTTACTTTTTACAGCGTCCGTCTAATGAAGTTGTTTATCAAGAAATCACCGATAAGTTCATATGTTTATAGACATTTGAAAACAAAACGTCTGTTATAAAACAGAATGATTTTTTTTTAGTTTTGGAAAGCAGTTTGGAAACTACCTAATGCTATTTGAATCAAAGTCATGGCACACAAATGGTTGCGGTTTAGGGTTTTGTGTATATAAACTTTCTTGAAGTTGTTAACAAACGTATACAAAATATGAATATTTGTCTATGAAAACAATAAAAATATTTCATCGGTCAATAGTTTCTGAACGTAAGATTATCAAACTTATTTATTTCGCTTCTGTATCAACTTTATTGTTTTTGACATCTTTTGTTTCCTAATTAATTTTAAGAATGTTTATTGTCACGTTAAGTTATAGATATTTTATATCTTTTGGACAGTTTTGTGGTGTTTCGTAAATTATACCATAGCTTTTGTTGAAACCGCCGGCAATAACCTCACGAGACGAAGTCGAGTGAGGTTGCCGAGGGGTTTCAACAAAAACTATGGTTTAATTTACGAAACAACACAAAACTTTCCAAAAAATATGAAATATCTGTATTAACCTATTGCATCTTTCGCTGTTAAAAATTGTGTATTTTATATATTTTTGTTTGTTTACTTCGAAATTATTTTAATAAGAATCTGTAAAATAACCCTTTCGAACCTCACAGTTAAGGCTCCGCCTACTTTTTAAAACTAGCACGGGCTTCAGAAACAGCGGGTAATCAGTTCGAAAAGATTTTTCGACAGCGATGGATGCATTTTTACATTGGTGACGAAAAAACTGTTTTAGATGTTCTGGATAAGGACACAAGAAACTTCTAGTACAGATTTCTGATATTTTAGAAGATTGCTGCAATCTCAAATTTACGTACAATTGAACTGCAAAGGGTAGGTTTTTTTAATTTTATTATTTGTTTTCAAAATGTTCGAAATGTTTTATTTTTTTTTATATTAATTAATGATTTAGAGGAAATTAATTTCACAAGAATCTGTTTGAGAGTTTGTATGAATTATTCCACGTTTAACTTGAAACCAGAAGCCCATGAGGGAGGGTAGGAGGGGGTCCTGATCCCGCAATCCCGGGCTTAAAAACACGAAATCCCGAGGTCCCGAAATTCGAAAAAAAAGAATTCCCGGATCCCGAAAGTGTCAATCCCAAAATTCCGAGCTTAAAAACACCCGATCCCGGAGTCCCGATAAAGGTCCTATCCCCCTCGCCCATGGCGTACATTAATTTAAAGGGATTTCAAAATGTTCACGATTAAATTCATTGACATGCGACGATATAATTTAAAAAAAAAAAGAAATAGCTCATTTAGAGCTGGGAACAATTCCCAGTATACCTAACACATATATATTCCTGTTTAGAGTAAACAAACGCTATCTAATTTTAACGGTCAAACATAGAGTAGCCTCATTAAAAGTCTAGATGGTAGCAGTGTTTAATAAACCGGGTGTGGATCAAACACTTTTAAAGTGGGGGTGGGGGTAAAGCAAGCCTACATTTGAAAATACTATTAAATAGGTTATTTGTTTACCATAT
Organism: Mytilus edulis; assembly: GCA_019925275.1. Lineage (NCBI taxonomy): Eukaryota > Metazoa > Mollusca > Bivalvia > Mytilida > Mytilidae > Mytilus > Mytilus edulis. Next base: position 32,653,974 of record CM034357.1, read on the forward strand.
TTAAAGTTCTTTAAAAGGGGCGTGCTTCCTGTCCCCTCCATCCCTTAAAACTACCCGCCTTGCCAAACAAACGGTTAGATGTGATTCATGTAAATGTAGCTGTACAGTTGAACCTACAGAAAGTTTACCATTTAATAATCGAAAAACAACATATTAAACTTTATTTATTTGTTCTGGGAGCGAATCTTGGTTCATTTAAGATATAGGACAACAGAGTTAGTGTATGTAGGTTAGATTCCCACCCTAAGCAATCGTTTATTTCAGCTGTTGCAAAGCGGGCAGTTTAGCTTAGTGGCCCCACACTGACTGTTGTTTCTATCAAAAAATTCAGGCGGCCGCGGCCAGGTCTTGACATTTTTTTTCTTTTGAATACCTTATACAACAAAACCATGGTATTATTGTGAAAATTATACCATGGATAGCTATGGTATAATTTTCGGTTATTGAGATTTATACTCGGGTTGCACTCCCATAGGTTACATTGTACAGCTATAGGTTAACGTACTGCTATTGAAACCTGTATACAGTGGGAACCAAACTATTACATTTCCGAGACGCATAAACACTTGTTAAACAAGCCTATAAAAGATAAAAGATAAAATATTCTGTCAGATTTAGAAGTTAATAGAGGGAAACAGTTTTGTAAGTAAACATTGTGTTACATGATATAAATGTTTAAAAAGTAATCACAAATGGTTAAAGGAGCATTAGCTGTTAAATTCATGTTGACCGATTTAACCAAAACTATCTTATTTGATTTGAAGCATACTAAAATGTAACCAAAATTATAAAGGGTCTAAAATAAAAAAAAATCGATGCATTTGCTTGATAATATATATAATATGTAACTTTTTTTTTGGGGGGGGGCGTGGTATTTCTTCACGTTTTGTTCATACGAGAGATTCGGATTACCAGATGTAAGTAACTTAACATTCATTATTAGGCCATCAGAAAGCCATCTTAGATTGTTCATCAGAATTTCTCTCTGGTGTGTATATAAAGAGTAGTCGAAAAGGAAATGGTGTACAGTCTCAATGTTACATCCACAAAAGCAAGATGGATCAGCAATTATATTGACTCTAAACAAGTCATAGTTCAAGAAAGATGAGTAGCATCTGAATTGTGTTAGAATCAGATTTAGTTTCCTCGGTCCATATAGATAGTGCTTAGGTACATCTTTATTTGTGGTATTTAACCTTTTTAATTGGATTTTAAACTTTGATATATAGTCTGATTTTCGAAGGGACAAATCGGTATGATTCCATAGGTTAATAGTTGATGGTATAAAAGATTTTTTAGTAAGAGATAATCTACAAAAAGGAACAATGATCGATGTCATTGCCATTTCTCAAGGGATATGCAGTTGTACTCTGTACACTAGGTGGAACAAGTTTGCATAGATAATCCGGAGCTGGGTTATGTTGAATGTTATAAAACATTTGTAATTTTCGTCTTTTCCTCCTGTCAGCTAAAGTTTCCCACCCAATTTCCTCATACAGAATTTCAGATTTTGTAAATATAGGCAAACCAGTAACTATTCTAGCAGCTTCTAGCTGCAAACTTTCAAGTTTATTAACATATCCTATCCCGCAATTATCCCAAACTTCAGTTGCATATTCAAAAATTGGTCTTATAAAAACTAAATAGAGTTTTTCTAAGGTTTTCCTACAAAGTTGATACTTGAGTTTTCTCAGGATATTTAAATGTTTCGTAACACTGATAATCAGATTGTCTATATGACTGTTCCACCGAGCATCAGAGCAAAACGTTACCCCAAGGTGTTTGTGACATTTTGTTATAGGGATTTCTTTATCATTTAAGCAGAATTTTAGAACGGATGCATCTTTATTTAAAAAAATCATTATTTCTGTTTTGTCTGGATTAAAAGACATTAGCCACCACCGTGGCCATTCGTTTAGCTCTTCGAGGTCACGACCAATAACAGTTTTTATTTGTTCATTTATATATGTAAATGCAACCAATAAGACAGAAACCCAGCTATAAAATATATCATTTAAACTATACAATACACCAATAAGACAGAAACCCAGCTATAAAATATATCATTTAAACTATACAATACACCAATAAGACAGAAACCCAGCTATAAAATAAATCATTTAAACTATACAATTCATCAACCAAACTATAAAATCTGCTAACCTGGAAGTCATTATTAGGTAAGGTATACTACCCTCCTTTCGAAGTAGCCTAGTCCTACGGACTAGATTGGTTATCTGTCAGACTAGTCTACTCTTAGAGGAGGGTAGTTTATCTAACCCAGTGACTTTCAGGTTCAGCTAGAAAGCCAGCCAACCAAAGATATTACCTTTAGCCACATACTCATTGAAATCAACTGTAGAATGCAACTTAATGTAGACTTCATATAATATATATAATGATGTCTCAATACCAATCATAACACATCTATCTTAAACTAAGTGATTGACTATTTGTTGTTCTTTACAAGGTTTCTGATTTGGGTCAGGAACATTCTTTTTATAATCTTAAGACCTAACCCCTTTTTAAATGTCAGCAACAATAGAGAACAAACAATAAAACAAGTGCAACAAAGCATCTTTATATCAAACATTTCCAATGACACCAACAATAATCAAAATACAATTATAAAAAAAAACAAGCAGAAAAGTACATCTTAAGACATGTAATAAACCATAGAATAAACATCTGTTACTTTGAAAAATTTACAACAAGTCTTTTTTTTTATTACAATTTCCATTTATTTATGATTGATTGATCCTGGGTTTATGCTCATTGTTCAAGGTCATATAATAATCTTTAATTGCTTATTTCTGTCAGTTGGTCTTTGGTCCAGTTTTCTCATCAAGTTATTAGCAATCATACCACATCAAAAGATATAAATCCAATAAATTTTAAGCCATCTTGCCAGGAAATACCCAAACTCACAGCCTATTGGCTGTCAAAATTAAATTATATTTCAACAATATACTATTGTGATGGGCATTGTGCTTATTTGCAAAAAAATCCAAATTAATTTTTCTCCATAAAGTTAATTGTGTACACACAATAAAAAAAACGACAAAAAAATTTAAATTCTACAATACAGCCTCAAGAATACATGATTTTATAATTAATAGGTAGCTGTAAATAAACCACACAATGAACATTTGTAACTTTGGCAAAGTCATTATAACAAGGGCAACCAAAGACCTTTCCTCAATAAATGCCTGGAAGGAGAAAAAAGAAAACAAAAATAAACCCATCTACTCAAGCCATATCAGTCTCCAAGACAGATTTAAAAACTATGAAATATTCATGGACCAATATCCAAAGATGACTAGTATGAACTTCAAGTATTTTAGTTTGAGATATAGAAGGCTTCAGGGGTACATAACGGAGAAAAAGTATTGGAACAACAACAACAAAGAAGGACAACAAAATACATTTCTAGAGTACTTTTCTTTCAAAAATTGGCAAAAACTACCCGAGGCGGAGAAAATACAACACACTTTGGAGAATTGCAGGCTTTGCAATACTGTTCACATTGAGCTCTCATCACTCCATAAGTCTGCCGCTCCAGAGGTTACAGAACTGACAGCACTTTGTCAGTCTATTACCAACACAATTGTACAACAGAGTACACCTTCATCTAGCCATGGGACAACAACAAAGGGACTGAAGGCTGTACAAAATATAGTTAAAATTGTTCAACCAATGATGGAAAAAAATCTTAACATCAAATTTGAAAACCCAATTAAAGTTTCTTTATCTTCATTGAAAACACCAGAGCAGAAAAGGAAGGAGTTTGAAAGAAACTTAAAAGAAACTAAACAAAAAATGGACGATGCTTTTACTGACGTTGGAGAGGACATTCATGTATTTCTTGCATCCGGAAAATCATACAATCAGTATACCAGGGACAGAATGTCAACCAGTTTTGAGTCCAAAAAAAGTGCCAGTAAAAGGGTCCTGTCTCGGTTAAACAAAGAAAAATCAGGATACAAACCAAAGAAACATCATGGTAAATTTGACAACTACAAGTTTAACAAAGATTTATTTTTACAGGAAATTCAACAAAATCCAGCAGGTAGTACAATTAATTGGTCCCTGTTAGCTAGGAAGTATGACGTTAAATCTTAGAATGGATCAACCCCGAAAAATGCTGGCCAAGTTTTGAAAGAGTATGCAAAAACAAAAAATCCCAATTTAACTCAAAATTTACGATTGCGAAGGATCAGGAGGGCCAAAAAAATAATCATCCAAAAAAACATAAAAATTTCCCTACCAACCAAGAGACCAGCTAAAAATCTAAAGACAGATATAAAGAGGAAGGTTTCTTCCGGGGAATTATATATTGGAGTACCAGTTGCCCCTAAATCAATAGTTAAAACAAAAATAACAGATGCCGGTACACTTAATCAGGAGAAGGAACAAATATATGGAAGAAAAATTCCAATGCAACATATCAGAAGATCTGCGTTAGAACATCAAATTCAATCTGGAACGCTACGCTTCTTCACCGATGAGGAATACATCAACATATCCGACCAAGAGCTCAGATCACGATTCTTGAGAATCCAGGAGAGTATACCTGAAAACAGAGAAAATGCCATTAGTTTTCTGAAATCTTTGGAACGTACTAGAAGTATAAAACTATGGCATGACCATAGTGATATACTCAACCATTCATATGTTTGTTTTATGCTATCTTGGCTTTACGACACAGCTAATTATCTAACCAATCAAGAGTACATGGAAAAATATCCAGAAAGAAAACCTATAAATGTACAAGCAGAGGTTGAAAAACCAAAAATTTATATATTTGGACAATCAGGTAATAGTCCAATAATTTACCACACTTCATTTAGCACATTGTTAATTCTTTATGAAGCACCTCTTAATAAAGGCCTTGTGCTCCCTTGAATGAAAGTTGAATTCCTAGCTTGGTCAGACCAAAGACTATAAAATTGGTATTATCTGCATTAATGGGGCTCACAGGTATAAATGTTTTTCTTTTTTTAAATAAGATTTCGCAATTTTTTTTCTATAAATAAACTTAATCCTATATATTTAAATAAATAATAAAAAAAAATATGGTGCAACCGTTCATTTAAGCTCTTAATCTGCTTTCGAAAGAGACATGCATTTTTGTAAGGTACTTTTTTCTGTTTAACTATTAAAATAAAAAAAGTTATCAAAATACTTTTTTTCCAATTTTGTTGTACCTTTGAGCCTCTGCATGTGGCATTTAGGACTTAAAGACAAGTCCAGTTTGTCTGTTTTCATAATAATGATGATCCCAAAGTTGCATTTCTTATATTTGTTCTAAAGTAGAATTTTCTCATTTAAATCATTTCATATACTTTGTCAAGGCCTTTAACAGCTAAACGCAGTATTGGTTAGTCTCATTATTGAAGGCTGTCAGTGGCCAATTAAAACTTGCATTATTTACCTTTAACAACCTTAAAATAAAAATCTACCAGCTAAAATGCCTAGAATGTGTAGGTAAAGGTAATATCTCTGTGAAATCAGTTAGGTATAAAGGTATACATCCCTCCTTTCTGAGTAGAGTACAAGTCCTTCAGACAGATATATTGGTTATCTGTTTGGACTAGTCTACAATTAAAGATTAAGAAGGTTAATATACCTTATTTAATAAAGACTTCATGTTTCAGCTAGCACACAAGCTAAGAAAAGATACTACCTTAACCTACACACTCTAAGCATTCTGCTGTTAAATAAAATATATACCTGTTCTGTCTTTGTCATTCATAGAAAATCTTTATTCCTGATATTCTTTTTATCGTGATGCTGAAAAAAGAATAATTGTACAAGATAAAACATTTTTATAATTCATATAGTACATAAAAAGTATACATCCACACATGTTCCCCCTCAAAGAAATTATTCACAATGGACACTAAATCTACTGTATCCCTTCTTATTGTGACATCTATCAAAATTCTAATTCATACCAAAATATGTTTCATCTGTTTAATTGTTCATTCAAGATATTTAATTTCTTAACATAAAAATTAAAAATAGCACCGCAAAGATTCATTGAACAGTTAACTACTGTAAAGCAACTTAATTTGGTGGATACTTTATTCCTTCCTAGGCCACTTCTCAGCTTATAAATATTGCATTACTAATGGTTCTATGAGCAAAGCTTAAAGCCCCCTCCAACCTTCACCCCCCCCCCCCCCCCAAAATAAAATTAAATAGAAACACAAAAAAACTTGGAGACCTGTGCATGATGCCACTTGTAAAATTAATTCAGTCAAATATTAAATGCAGGTTGTAAAGATGAAGAGCAAATGACATATGCAGAAACTCGACTGGAAGACTTGAAAGATATAGACACCCCCATCGAACACGACGACTACAAAGTAAAGGATTGCTTACGACTTTTTAGCGGAGATGGACCTGCCAGACAGTTTGAAGGTGGTCAACAACGAGGAGGAAATTACCCATGTCTTTGTGGTGTTCATGCTGAAGAACATACAAATTTACTCCATTGTTTCCAAGTTTCCCCTCAAGATTTGGATGACAGATGCAGATTGGCCACCTCATCGAATTCCCTACGGAAATTGAAAGAATGCTGTCTAAACCTCTTTCAAAACCTGAAAAAAGATGAAATAATGACCGAGTTAGACAGCAGGAAATAGATTTTGACTGTTCCCTTAAACCAGACCTTCAAGCCATTTTGACAACGACACTGCATGGTATTTGTAGACCACCAGCATTGATGACAAACAGTCCAAATCTTTCATCACAAGATTTAAACATAGGAAAATACGAAATTCTTGGCTGTGAACCCCTACATGATTTGACGAACGTTATCCAAAATGTTATTACAGAGTTACCATGTCATATCTCTGATACATCAGTTCAAAAGCTGTTTTCAAATTTTTCAAACAGCACAATCGGTGACAAAAACCAGATCAAAGGATCAGATGCTCGTCTGTTTTTGATTAAATTGGCCCAGTTTACATCAGATTTACACGGTAATGGAAAATTAGAGGACAACATTATGCAGCTTATAAATTCCCTTGTTGAAGTAGTTAATATTTCTTACCTACCCAGTGAATCAAGAACACCTAAGATGATTTTAAGACTTTATAATCAGGCTCTCAATATTTGGTATGGTATGCAGGAATGTCATTGGAAAACCTTCAAAAATGACATCTAGAAAGTTTTATGGCAGTCGTTTTCATAGTGTTACAGTCCATCTTCCCAACACATTTAGAATTTTCTCTTTACGATCTGTTCACACTGAACAAGAGGAAAGATGTTTCGGCGACTTAAGACGACCAATAGACAACCCAAATGGATTCCTGACAATGCTATGCTAAGGTTCAATAGTCAGCAGAATGCACCTGATAAACCAGAGTCATTTAAAATACAGGATTCAATAATAAGTAGGCAGGCAAGGCTGTTACCAGAAAGAAGAAGATCTACATTTTCAGCAGAACTGATCAATAAGCGACCTTCCTTTGTCCAATGCCATCTGGAAAGAATTGCAGATTTCATGTTGCAGGGTCAAGATGTCTGGTGGCATTTTGAAAATGGAGCTTTGGTTCTTTTTTGATGGCCCAAATGATGATCAGACCCTCCTCAAGACCTGAGGGGCCTCCACTTCACCATTTTAGATCATCTGGCTTGAAAGAAGTAGACAAAATTTTGAAAAATGCTTGGGATAAGGTAGTGGATAAATTTGAAAGTGGGTATTTACTGCTACCTTTAAAAAAACTGAAGGTGTTTGATGATGGAAATTCCAGATATGTGTCTTGTTGTGAAGAAAACACATTGAAAGGTACTTTCATCATGTTCATAATATGTACTTTGAATACTTTAAATAAAATGAGTATTTGTTTTAATCTTCTTAAAGTATATATTTGTGCACCGTAACGAGCATAATTCTTTTTAATTCTATAAATTTCTCTTTTACAGAAGACGATGCGTCGGATATCACCATCAGTTACCAGCCTCACATACTAGATTTTGAAGGTAAAATTATGGTTCCAAAGATGCATTTCAATATGTTTATTATTAAATTTGATTAAATATATAAAAAATAACTGTCATCCAATGTGAAAATCATTATTATGAAAAGGAGATGACCCATTCAAGCTACATGTTTATCAAATAACTAATGATCAACAGGTGCGTGATTTTCTCCAATAATATAGGTATATTTAAATTTCCTGCATTAGTTACAAGTCAGTCTTTTTTTTTATATTTATTAAATCAAGAGAAAATTTGGATCATTATTGAGAAAAGCACTAACCTTTTTTGCAGCTACTAAAATTATCAAGGAAAATGACGGAGCAAAGGATCAAATTAGGGACTCAAGTCTTCTGCCAGTAAATGATTGTATGGATTCAAATGTTGAGGTCAGCAATGTCATGGAGGAAGAGTGTACACTTCTGAAAGGGAAATCCTCTCATCATTCTGGTAAGCTTAACCTAAAAATTGCAGAAAAATGAAACACACCATATGCTTCTTTGAAAACAAATAATGTTAAGAATTTTTGTTATTATCAAATAATTTATAATTAATGTAATAAAAAGCTTTGTTTTCATTTTAAAGTTGTAAATGAACTACCTTCATTGTGTTAAATTTTTTTCCATTTTTTTCTTCTACATCTTAAAAGTGTTTACTATCCACAGTTAATATAAAATATATATGATCTATTCTAAGTTATTGGAATATTATGTAATGTCATAGATGCCCTTTTGACACAATCAGTAACAAACAATCAAATTTTCCGTATTTTTGAAAAGTTTTCAGTAATCATTCATAAACGAGCATTTACCAATAAAAATTACTGACGAGTGGTTGCAAAATGATGTGCACTAAAATTTGTCGTTTAACATTATGTATTCCATTCATTAATTGTTCAGATGTTCTCTACACGTACATTTTCGTTTTCTCAAGGAGAAGTAGAGAAAGGGGGAAAGCTACTTCATGAAATGCAGGTTTGCCTCTTCGGAAGTCAGTAAGTTACCCAACAGTAGGTTGATAACTCCCGAGAAACCGGAAGCATTACATTGGCGTTTTCTAAATACCGGACCAGGACGGAAAAGTAATGATAAAAATCCACGTTTTACAAAATTAAACGGCAATGATTGGGAATCCGTAACTATTCGACTTTGACCGTAATAGCGTAGTTTTTATTGCAAAATCGGAAAAACTAAGGAACAACAATGTGTCCCCAGTACACGAATGCCCCACTCGCACTATCATTTTCTATGTTCAGTGGACCGTGAAATTGGGGTAAACCCTCTAATTTGGCATTAAAATTAAAAAGATCATATCATAGGGAACATGTATACTAAGTTTGAAGTCGATTGGACTTCAACTTCATCAAAAACTATCTTGACCAAAAACTTTAACCTGAAGCGGGACAGACGGACGGACGGACAGACCAGAAAACATAATGTCCCTCTACTATCGTAGGTGGGGCATATAAATCGTAATGGTTGGCATCTATGTAATGTCTTAGTACAAGTATAAGTAAAAGCATAAACATGATAAATAACATGGTGAAAATGTAAATATATAAAATGCAAAAAATGTCTCATTTCCTTAAAACAGACCCACCTGAAGTACATGTACTAGCAATTGACCATCAAAGACACCAACTAGAGAACTCTGAAACCAAAGAAAAGTACAAATCCTACATTAAAGGTAATTATTTTTTCTTACAACACAATTCATTTAATATCATGATTATAGACGGAACAACTTATACATGTATACCTGATCATTGTTTGAAGTAGTATGTCATTTCTGTATAATGTTATTAAAATATTTTGATTTGGATGGCAGAATTTTGAATTATTCATATATTTGTACATATTTAGAAGACTATAAATAGTATTAAAAAAATCCATTCAATCACAATAATCTCAACATCCTCAATGTCATTTCAAGATATATATTTATGTTGAATGAAGTATAGTAACCTGTAGTTTTTTTATTCTGTGTTAATTTGGTCTCTAGTGTAGAGATATCTCATTGGCAATCATAACACTTCTTTCTATTTATATAACTCCACATCATTCAGATATACAGGATATATATAAAATATGTTTTAATTTCAGTTTTGAGATGGGTTGAACAACCTTACAGCACCGATGCTCATGAAAATACGATGGTCAAACCAAAATTACCAGGTAGGTTACACAATCTTCATTTTCTAATACTGATCAGATATTAATCATATATTGAAGCCAATAATTTGCTTTATAATGTTAGATTGCTGTTAATCACACCTTTTTCAAAACAAAACCTTTAATTTCAGCTAAGAAACCACTATCATGCAAAAGGAAATTATTTGATTCTGAAATTTCCAACCAAGAATTTGGTAAGTAGTAAAGTATTAATAGTATTACCTAAACTTTAATGATAAGTAAATTAGAGTAAAATAAGAAATAAATAACATTTCTGAAGAGTTATTTTTTATCAAATTTGTAACTATAAATACAAAAATTAATCACTGATTAATATGTTGTTAATTAATATTGTTACAAGCTTAAGTTGTGTGCTATTAAATTAAAGATTATTATTAGAATGATAGGTATGCAGCATCTAATATTTTAGGAATAAAACATACATTTTCATGTAGCTATTTTTGTAATTTGACTAAATTATAAAAAAAAAAAATAAAGAATTCTTGTGAAAAGGGATGTACGTTAAAATTCAGTATAATTTTACTGTGATAGTATTTACCTTTTTATGCTTCAGCACCACGTAGAAAGAAGACAACATTCGATCTGGTTGTCCAACTACTCGGCCCATCATCAGATGTGGATGACTGCATTAAGTACAGGGAATTGAAGCTAAAACACCCTGGTCATAAATCCTTCGTATCAGCTTTTGATCAATCTTTCTCTAAGCTACAGATTGAGGTCAGCAAAAGGTATTTTGCCCTGAAAGATAAAACAGCAAAAGATGAGGGAGAGGAGAACAGGGAGAATCTGTTAGCTGACAAAGAGATTGCTCAAAAGCTGCTTGATCACTGGGGAGTGTACTACTTTTAATGTCCAGTGCACTACATAATAATTCTTAAAATGTTTAAATGTTGCATATAAAATAATATTACTAAATGCCATACCTACTTAAGTTTTAAAATAAAGAGATGTGGTATGATTGCCAATTGCTACAATGCAATGACTAAAAGGACATACATGTAGATGTAAGCAGCTATTGGTCACCATGGAGCACAAGAAATTCAAGAAAAGGCAATTTTCTAAATTCTACTTTATCATACTGCCTGTTTTATAGCATTTGACTTTTGTTATTTCTTAAAAACATCCAATGTAGGCACAATATATGTATCATAGCATGATTCAATTGGAATTTATATTTTAATAGATAGTGAGTGCCAATGAGACAACTCTCTCATCCAAGTCACAAATTGTAAAAGTATTTAAAGGTCAGTGATGTCTTCAACACAGAGCCTTTGCTCACACAAAACTGCAATCTATAAAGGGTCCAAAACATGATTTCAATGGTAAAACCAACGGTCTTAAAATAACAAGAAAAACTTAAAAACCACATCAACAAACGACTACTACTTAACATCAGGTTCCTGATTGAGAACAGGTGCAAATACATGGGTTTAAGTTCAGATAAATTCCATATTTCTTTAGCATCTTGGCAGTTGTTTAACCGCAAGTGGCAAATATCACATGCATATTAGGACTAGAACATATTAATGTTATATGCTTTAATTTATACTCAATAACCACTACATTAATGCACATTTAATAGTGAATTGACCAATCATACAATTATATAGAGTACTTTAATATGTAAAATGGTGCACTGGATATGTTTTGTATGTGCACCCTTAGTGGCTTGGATCATAAGGCTATTTTCATAAAGGCAACTTATATAAAAGGGGAAGGGGGCAGGTTGTTAAGAGCATACCCTGGTAACACTTTGAAACGGGGAATAATAACAAACTACTAAAATATGTGTGTTGAATCCTCAGAATAATTTCTACTGCAGATGTATCATGATAAGGGCTGGAAAGAGGCAAGGAATAAGGAAATGTGATATAATTGCAAATGACACAATTATTCTTGGTAGATTGACTGGAATGTAATTTCCCATTAATATTAGTATGATAAGAATAAGGTAATGTGATAGGATTGCAAATGACACAATTATTGTTCACAATACATGTATAGTCATAAAATCAGAATAGAATATAATTGTAGATTATTGTTTGGGAGGGCCTTTAACAATGAGCAAAACCTATACCAGGAAGCAAGATTCAAATCAAATCAGTAAATCTATTGCCCGATAAGTGCTATTTAAAGCAAAATATAAAAAAATTAGGCCGACAGCATCCCATGTAAACAACAAAGAGACAAAACAAATGGTAGTTTTAATGGCTGCTCTTCTATGTGAACATTAATCACAAACTGACCTTCGATAGGAGCATTTACTTAAACCATGTTACAACTATATTCATTTTCAAAGCCTGCCCCTGTATTTTTAAATAGATCTTGTGGTTAATATGAAAGGATTTATGAAGGGGAACTCTTCAATAGACAGACATGGCTGATACTGTATTCATCTGTAGTATAAACTGTTTGAAATTAATATATTTTGTAATTAAGTCCAGGAGACTGCATACCTGTAAATCTGAAGAACAACCTATCAAGAATATAATATTGAGACTTATAAGTGTAAAGAATAGAAGTCATTAACATGTTTGATTTCAATATAGTTTCATACAATTGAAAGTTTGATTCAAATACAATTTTCAAATACATGTATTTTAGGTGTATAATGAGAATGTTAAATTCAAGTTTGGTTTAATAATAAGCATGGTTGGAATCTTTTTCCTAAATTCCTTTTTAAAACAGTGAATACAGCATCAGCCTCATTACCTGTACTTAAGTTACTGCCATGAGTACAACCAGAGATTCGTATACCAAGCTTCCAATAACATCAGGATGATACCGCTGTCAGGATATGACAAAAATTTACCTAATACATGTATGACTAATATACTTGATATGACAATGATCTACTCAATAATCCCAGGGGTGCAGAAATTCTCAGTTTAACCCATAGGACACATATATTCATGCAACAGGACAAGTATTTTTAAACAAGTTATAAGACAACATCTGAATTTAAGAGTCCTTCCTTTAACTATCAGATATGACTAGTATCCTATCGGTCAGTGTGGGATTCCGCGCTATACCATATATAGGAGAAGCTAGGTCATAGATAGGGTTCTGAAAGAATTTTGGGTCAGTGTGGGTTTTCTACGCTATACCCTTATTCAAATTCTTTGCTCAGAAGGAAATTTTGGAAGAGACACAAAGATCATGAAACACCTCATCAACCATGTATCTAGAATTTAGACAGAGACCCTTGTACATACTTGCTAGATGGATGCTGCATTAGACTTTCAGTACCAGACACCCCTGGGATACGACAACATAGTTTACCGAATATGACTTTTCTCTTGATTTGACAACAATTAATGGATATGACTTGACTCAATAATGTCAGAAAAGTGTTTTAACTTTTCATCTACGATTTCATAAATAATCTACTAAAATTTGATGTTTATAATCATTAAATAAAGTTTAAAGATGTTAATGTTTTGTACACAGTTCTTGTGTGCATTAAAAATTTCCCCTTTTGAATAGTTAAGTTTAAAATATTATCATATAAACAAATAACGATCGAAAAAATAATAAAATAAATCAAAGGACCAAGTATTACAAAAAAGGCCAACAATAAAATCAGAATGACTGGCAATATAGCAAAAATTTATAAATGATTTTTTTAAATTGCAAATTATTTAGTTTATTTGTTTCAAAGAAGCCTGAAGGTGCAATAAAAACAGTCGTTTCAAAAAAGAAGTAATAAAAACAGTGGTTTCAGAGAAGATGTGAGTGGCATTTAAGGGTTTACTTGCTGTGTAAAAATTCTCAATGCTACATATACATTTCATGCTATATTTTGTCTTGCAATATTTCATCAGTCCAAGTCAAGCACTTTCAGGAACTTCGGATATTAAATCAAACGGATTTTTTTCTCTCCTCATATATAAAGTTTTATAAATACAATGTAGAGTAAATGATAAATATGAGAGTAAGTCATTTCTTTCTTATAAATTTAAATATAGGTCAATGTTTAAAAAATATCAATTATGTCTGCATGTAACCATATTCTTCAAATGATAGCAAGCAGATTAACTGCATTTAATTTGTTTAAAAAAACGTAAAAATAACAAGTACATTTTGTAATTGAAATCAGTATTGTTTCTTCAGACTAAAATAATAAAGGTTGGCTTCAAACATGGGAAAGTTATGTAATCATTTTGTTATAAAAATTACAATTAATACATATAGATAGAAAATTTAACTAATTTTTACACAGCCATTTTGATAAAAGTTAAAAGTATAAAATAAATTCTCTTGGACTGAATTTTGCAATGTGGTGGTGGGTGGGGAATGCAGCCAAGATATTTAAAATCTTGCCAGTCACAAGCCTGGAAGGAAGGTAGCTTCAATAGATATGGAAGTAACCTTCTGAATGCAGAGTGAACCACCATAAGAAGTTGAGTGTTATTTTTCAGATTATATAATAAATTTGTAAATAAAAAGAAGATTCTGTCTATCATCTTCATTATAGTTTACTTTAATATATAAATTTGCTTTAAAAATAAACTGAAATATATATTTATTTTATGATTCGATCTGTGATTCTTGAATATAATTTGAAACATGCTACTTTTAATGTAAAATTACACATGGTTTTCATTTTTAGCCATGGCGATGTCAGTTTATTTTAGATTTACGAGTTTGATTGTCCCTATGGTATCTTTGTCACTCTTTTCAAGCGCAGGTGATAAATGGCTCCATAAAGGTTATCATGGTTATAAAATATTAATCCCTGTGGAAACAAAAATATTCCAGAAATTAAAAAAAGGTAACTGTGTACGATAAAAATGTTGATTCAGTTTTGGATGTGTTGGAAGTCAATTTCAAAGATTTCATTGGTCAACCTAATAAAAAATGTTCAATAAAATTAAGAGATAACTGTATTGTATTTGAAGCTTTAAGGACGTCCATCAGTAGTTTTACTGTCGCAAATTTAGTTTACAGACAAGGAGATAGAGAATTTTACGCTAACTGTCATCCAATCAGAACCATTGATACAAAATAATTGCATTAGAATACAAATCCTCCTTAGGCTAGTACGTAAGCTTTAAACAAACTACAAATGCAAGAAAACACAAAAAAGAGATGAATCCACAGCATATTATAATTTTGGAATTCTTTTGAACTTTCACTTCATGAAAACTCTCAGGCACTAAAATTTCAGATGTACAATGCATGTTTGTACAGAAACAACCTTTACTTCTCATGCTTGTAATAATATCATGAAAAAAATTCAAAATAAAATTCAGGAGATTTGGTATAATTGCCAATGAGAAAAATTATCCAAAAGAATCCAATTGACATTGATTTAATCAATTCTAGGTAAATATATACAACCTTTAACAATGAGCTGAAACCATACTATGTAGTAAGAGGGCTCATATTATCGACAAGTCAAATCAAAACTTTACTCATCCGTATTAAATTGTAATTAGTGATATTTGTATAATTTATACATATAAAATCAGAAGATGTGCCAATTATCAGAAAAAAAAATATTCAGAGAGAAGATCACAGTTTAACTATATGTCACAGTGTGGCCTTCAACATTGAGAAAAACCCATACGGGAGGAATAGGACCTTTATTGGGACTCCAGGATCAGGTGTAACCACATAGACAAATGACAACCACAGAATTACCATGATTACAGGCTCCGGACTTGCAACAGGCACATACATAACTAAGCTACATGTGTGAAAGGCATGAAACATGTGAAATGACATAACAAATGTAAAGCAATTTAATTAAAAAAAATATATATAAAATGACCATACAGCATAGATAAAGGAGATAAAAATCCAACAAAATATTCAACGGACATCTAGAGGGAGATTTTGCTACATTTTTACTGCAAACTGATACCAGAGAAAACAAGGTTGGCAAAAAAGTGGTCAATATTGACCATGCCAGTGGTAAATACCAGTAATTACCGGGAAATACTGGCAAATACTGGGAAAAACCGGCAAATACTGGTCGATTGAAATTTTGAGTGGTCATTACTATATAAACCATTCTTTAACTGGTCAATTATAATTACTATCAATAATTAAATATAGAAAGTGTTCAAATCATTTTTAATGCTTTCAATTCCATTTCTATTGTAAATTCAAACAGGGATCTATATTGATCAATGTGTAGTAAAAGATAAAAACGTTTTGCCCCTGCTTCGAAATTTCTATTTCCAGCATGAAGAAGGTTTTGTCACACAGTTAAATAGACAGGAAATAATTTATTGTTTAAGGGAGTCTTCAAATATCACTTTTATTACTTTCAACCCATGTACTGTCAACTTTTATTGGGGCTGTTGTTTTAGTAATTAATTTTTCACACCTAGCAATGCCAGGTGATAGGTAAAAAGACACATGTAACTTCATTTACCTGTAGTTTTATTTACTTTTAATTTTAGTTACCTGTAAAATCATACATTTTGGAAAAAAAAAATATAGTGATGTATAAATGTTGAAATAAAATGTAAATTTTTATATATATCTTAAGTATACAATATAAGTATATTAAACTTTTTATCAAGTTATTACTTCAATCAATAGTAAAAACAACCATGAAAATTTCAATTGACCAGTATTTGCCAGTATTGACCACTTGGGGAGTATTGTCCGGGGCGGTAAATACCACTGGTAAATACCGGGTGTGGTATTTACCACCCAACCTTGAGACAAAAACGCCAGATTAATTATCAAAATAATGAATTTTAGATAGAGCAGTATACAGGTCATATATTATGTACATATGAATGAGTTAGCAGTTGGGAGTCCCTTATAACAAGGAAAGAGAGGCTTGTTTAAGGACCTTTTTTGGGAAGTCAGATTTTACCCTTTTGAGGTCCAAGTGATTCCCTATATAATCAACCAATTTTATCCCCTAAAAAGGGGGGGGGGACCCTTATGGATTTTATTCACCATCTATGGATCCATAGGGGGTCAGTAGTTAACCGTATAACGAATTTATCGCACGCTAGACTTTTTCTGCTGCGTTTTGATAAAAATCAACAATGAAACACAACATTAATAGATGATGTCACCATTAACGTGCCATGAACCCCCTACTATGGTCTCATAGGGGGTCACCACGTGACGGCATTAAACCAATCACAACGTCATAATTTACCCGCTGTGCGATAAAAGCCAATATTGGAACTTTTATGACTTTAATTGATAGTTACCCAATATTTTCACATATTCTAAAGCTGGAATTTGAAAAAAAGACTTATTCAGTGACTGTTAGGCACTAGTAAGATAAACTAGACAAGTATATAAAAAGTTGAACTAGCAAGTTTTAAAAATCTTTGCTTAAAACATATAAATAAAATGACGGAAAACAGGTCTTTTCGTTATCACTGAACTACACCGTAGTATATACATAATATATATGTTTAGGGGCCAGCTGAAGGATGCCTCTGGGTGCGGGAATTCTCACTGCATTGAAGACCTATTGGTGACCTTCTGCTGTTGTCTATGGTCGGGTTGTTGTTTCTTTGTCACATTCTCCATTTCAATTCTCAATTTTACTTCAAACTAGTAGTCAGAAAGATTTTTGGTACAGAATATATACCTATTCCAGCAGCACATAATACCAATGATAATATGTGTAAAGGAACCAGGTCTTGCAAGGTTATATGTACATGTATTTTAATTAGGGACGACATCAAAAGTTCAATGAAGGATAAAAAACTTGATTCACATAGTTTTTTCACCAACCCCTACATCCCCCCTCTTAACTTAATTTTGGAAAAATTGATTGACCAATAGGGATATACATGTATGTAAAATCGATTTTAGATTAACAAAACTTGCAGCAATGTTGACCCCCACCCCCAAACTATTTGATTTAAGTTTTTTATCCTACATCGATCTTTTGATGTCGTCCCTTATTGTCTGGGTGTCCCAGAATATTTTTTTTTATAGCGGTCATAATTATTTTGACTAAAGTAAGACGATATGTTACCGCCAGATTGCAATGAGACATGCCTATCAACCAGTGACCAAATAAAGTAAATATAAGTAACCATTGGTCATAACAATAAACAAAACCATAACTTGTACCAAGCTATTATACTAAAATAAGGCCTAGTCCAAGTAATTATGACGTCTGGCAAGGCTATTTTAATTTTTATCTTGGACGCTAGGAAGGTGTCCCAGAAAAAAATTAAAATTGCCAGACGTCATAATTATTTAAACTAAATGAAATAAGGCACAGACAAAACAAAACATAAACAAATTCAAACAAAACACTGACAGCCTAATTTATCAACACGACTACAAAAGAACAAATATGATATTCGCATACTGACTTCAGATGCACATACAGAATAAGGTAGGGTTTTGTCTAGGCATGGTTAAATATGTTATTAGAAAATGAGGGGGGGGGGGGTTAAATCCTCCTCCATCCATATCAATTAATTAAATAAATTATGACTTTTGTAAGGCTAATTTAATTCTTATCTATGATATATTGATAGGCTGATTTTTTTGTTTGTTACTAGATAATAAAATTATAAATTGATCACCAGAAATGATTATCTGAACTAGGACAAGCAGCTAGGTGCTCACAACAAATAAATAACAATTTTTACGAAGCAACCCTTTGACAGTGCCGTAACTATCGAGAATGCAAGTGGTAAAAGTGGTAGCATATGTACTAATTCATTTCATCCGCTCCTCTATCAATTTAAAAATGAAAGTCAATTATACTTTTTTTAATTTCCCCCATCTGAACACGTGTATATATATAGCATGTTTGCCAAAGCTAAACTTGTTTTTATCTAACTCTCCACCTTTTTTCATCTACTAAAATGGATGAATTACAAAGTAAACAACTTACATTCATTAATGCTTACATATTTTGTAGCTGTCACTTACTTTTGTCGGTATATTTTCACACATTAGAGAAAATAATTGCTCCGGCAAGGTGCTTTCCATTCTGCAAACTTCCAAACATCTAATGACGGCGATTTGGGGACGATCGGCTTCTCATTGGTTGCTACTCGGAAGTAGGCGGGGTGTAATCCCGGCAATAAAAACATCTATTGCAACCATTTATTATATATTTTCAACAAAAAAATGCCGTAATCTTGTTTTAATAATCAAATGACATCATACCAGTATCCCTGTTTTATCCGCATGCCTGCATGCAATTTGTATTTTACAATTTTATCGATGGACGCTGCTTACGGAATCCGCCATTGATGAATATATAATGAGGTAATTGCGGAGTTACCTACCCCTGACAAAAATTCCGCGAAATTCGGCGAAATTGCCTTAACATCACTGCGCAGTTTTCCAAGGTAATAACAGTTTTAACATTACCTCAAGATGTCCATTTATACAATCTATTTGTTGAGCATGCTATTTTTCGTAGCGGCGATGAGTTTTCCTCTGTCAGACATCGAAAAAGGTGAGTTATTTAGACCAATATTAGAAGAGCTTACGTAAAGATGAATCAAATGACAACTTTGAACTTTATTTAATAACTATGGTACCGCTTTATATCGCAAACACGGAGAAAGAATCTACAGAATAGAAGTCGATCGCTCATGTGCATATTATGTCAGAACTTAAAAGAGAAGCTTTCACGAGTACCTGGGCGAATATCACACATCGATAATGAGATTGTCAAATTTTAAACAATAATACAAATACCGCCATACAATAAATAATAAAATATACAGGTTCCATTACGTCAAAGAAAACCAACAATGCCAACTTTTCATGAACAAAATAACATCTCATAAATCCAGGTGTTGTAGTAGATACTTTCGTATGGTAACTGTAACCTGACAAAGAAGTTGACATTATTGAAAAGCCTTTCTTTATCAACATGTGCTTTGAGTAAAGTACATGATATGTAAATGTATAATGATTTTTGTTTCGTCTAAAAGTTAAACAAATCACACACACACACGGACATTATAATATCATTATGTGTAAATAAATAAAAATATTTTGTGTTAATCTATATCGAAATTAAAAATTCATGAAAGAAGTCAAAGGTAGATAGCGAAAGCGTTTTGTTTTAAAATCTACAAATTGTTTTTGTTCAAAAGTTTAGAAGAGAACACTCACTAAAGGCTGAACAAAAAGCTTCATATATGGTTAGAGATTACGATAACACCTTCGTAGCTAGAAGATCCGAAGCAGACAATGGCTTAGTAGCAAAGGATGATGTGTCAGAAGTGTTCCTGAGGAATGAAGACGAGCACCCTAAATTCAAAGTTACTTTTAAACCGGACAGAACAATTATCATTGTGCCAGCATAGACAGTTTGGAAACGCGCGTCTGTCGTACTAAATTATAATCCTGGTACCTTTGATAACTATTATAAGATCATAAACATGATAAACTAATTTCATTGACGTATACTTACAATTATTAATTGTCTTTTTCGTTAATAATTTAATATTTCTGACTTTTTATCTTCTTTTTTAAATGATTACTATTAAGTTGAGAAATATGGAATGAACTTATACTAGTAGTTCTAATTACATGCACATATATAATAAACATACACTCATATATACATGATGTTGCATTTCTATTTTTTGAAATAATAGCTGTGTATGGTACATTTGTAATATCATTTATACATATGGCATACAATTTGTTTTTCTATTGATACAATATTTTATTACATTACTTGTACGTTTTGAGAATTCTGTAAAATCAAATTAATACTGTTAATGTTTTTTTATGTTCATATGGTAGATATTTGATGGATGAAACAAGTAAAATTATCATTCATTTCGGACGGTTCTGCAAAGTATGGCAACACAAATTTACGGTTGTTATATGTTAATACCATAAGAAAATTCGATGGATTCAAATGATGACATGGTACAATGTCACATACTGCAAGTGTCTGCCCATTATAGACGATGTCTCCCAATGGTTGTTACCTTACTGCTTTAATCATTGGGTGTTTGTTTTACATTGTATTTAACAAAAAATGATAGTAAGAGCCTATACAAGGTCAATTAAATCATGATGGCTTGGGTAAAATTGTCAAATATTTTACTCAGATAAAAAAAATCAATAAGAAAGAAATTGTGTCTTTTCTCGTGGTAAGTAGTGAAATGCTATAAAGCATGTTTTAGTTTCGGTCAGCTTAGAGATTATAAGGGGCTGGTGAATGTTTCTCTTTCCTTACCATGCTGGCAATCTTCCTTGCAGTTAATGGGCTGATATTTGGTATATAATTCCATATTTTCTTATACAATAACTATCATCTATATGATTGGTCGAAGTCGAAGTCGATTACTAGTATTTTGTACAATTGTAGTATTGCGATTTAGTAAATAAGATTGTTAATGATATAAACAAATAATTAATTCCATAGCATCTTAAATATAAATATAACAATGTCCAGCAGATAGGTGCAATATATGCAGGAATTTTGCACTTTGTGTTAAAAGCACCAATTTTGTACAAACAATGTTCTATTTATCGTCTTTAATTTTAAACATGAAGTAAAGCTGGAAAAATTGTTTACCTCCGGTAGAATCCAATATGGCGGATGCATGTTCTTAATTTTAAATATTTTTATTTTCTAGCAGTAATATTAATTTAAACTTCAAGAAATGATATAATTATTTGATCAGACCACACAGATGGTTTTTATTGTTTTTTTCATAATGTTGAAAAAAGCATTTGGTAAAGTTATGGTTCAAACAAAAAATTCTCTGAAACTGATATTATCAAGATGCTTGATTTCTTGATTGACAACATATTTGTTACGTTCGGAGGACGTGTTTTTCAACAGACTGTTGGCATTCCAATGGAAACAAACTGTGCCCCTCTACTTGACGACTTGTTTCTTTATTATTATGAGGCTGACTTCATGCAGGAACTTCTTAGGAAGAAAGATAAGAAGTTAGCAATATCCTTTAACTCTACTTTCCGCTATATAGATGATGTTCTTTCACTAAACAATTCAAAATTTGGTGACTATGTGGAACGCATCTATCCCATCGAACTAGAGATAAAGGATACTACAGATACAGTTAAGTCGGCTTCATATCTTGACTTACATCTAGAAATTGACAATGAGGGTCGGTTGAAAACAAAACTTTACGACAAAAGAGATGATTTCAGCTTTCCAATTGTGAACTTTCCATTTCTAAATAGCAACATTCTAGCAGCACCTGCATACGGGGTATATATCTCCCAATTGATACGATATTCCCGTGCTTGCATTTCCTATCATGATTTGCTTGATAGAGGGTTGCTGCTCACAAGGAAGCTATTAAACTAAGAGTTCCAAATGGTGAAGTTGAAATCATCCCTTCGTAAATTTTATGGACGCCATCACGAGTTGGTTGACCGTTATGGAATAACCGTTTCACAAATGATATCGGATATGTTCCTTACGTCGTAACTACAATCCCCTTCCCTTTCATGAATGTGACCTACCGAATTAGACTATTTACCGGATTTGTAATCACATAAGCAACACGACGGTTGCCACATGTGGAGCAGGATCTGATTACCCTTCCGGAGCACCTGAGATCACCCCTAGTTTTTGGTGGCGTTCGTGTTAGTTATTCTTTAGTTTTCTATGTTGTGTCATGTTTACTATTGTTTTTCTGTTTGTCTTTTTCATTTTTAGCCATGGCGTTGTCAGTTTGTTTTGGATTTATGAGTTTGACTGTCCCTTTGGTATCTTTCGTCCCTCTTTTATGGTCACAATTTTTTGTTAAAAATTAAAATACAAGAAATACGTCGACTTATGTTGCACAATGGGGGATGAAGGATGTAATATATCTATTTACTTTTTCTTTTTTTGTGGTCATTCAAATTTATCTATATATCTTTAACGAAAGGCGTCCACAGTTTCATGTGAAGATGAGCCTGAAGAGATTAAAAAATAAGTCATGGAATCGCATAACCTGCATTGACCAGTTACATTGATTATTCATTTTCAGTAAAAAGATGTGAGATCCTACGATAGTTTATTGTGAGCAAATAAGAAATTTATGTGTTGACATTGAAGGCACAGCTCATAGTGCAATATAAAATAATATACTGCTTGCAGTGGAGAGACAGTTTCCTTGCTTTCAAAGATAATATCGTACTTGCAAGTGGTGATGACTTTGACTCCAACTACATTGTTCATGCAGCTTTATAAAGCAGTGAAAATCTTTTACAGCTACATGCTTCTTTGTTCATCTAGTTTTCCAGTCAAACTGTCTGGAGATTTCGCTTTGAAGATCTCTCTGAACTCGTGTTATTATTGTTGCTTCAAGAATTATCAACAATCACATTTCAGTCAGCTGCACGGACGTGCTTGGTCAGGTCATCTTTACTTGCTATATACGAAGTTAGTTTACTGATAGCTCGATGTATCACTTTTGATGAAAGAAATCAATCCAATCCTTCGTGTTAAATAATGGGCCGCAATTCCATTGTCTTACAACTTTTGTCCTGGTAATGTTTCCTGCCTCTATTAACACAACGTTTAACCATTACTTCATCATAGTGGTAAGTTAGCTGAACAGCTGACCAATCTGTCCCTGAAAGCAGTCGTTATGCAGTAAATGAACTAAATTAAAATACTCATCAACACGTTATACACAAAACCGAAATGGTGAATGAACTTCACGACAAAAAAATATTCAAAGCTCACCAAACGCCTTCGACCACCGAGCCATATGTGGGGAACTAACCGGCCATTCAACGTCTTTAAAACCCAACAGTTGTTTTAGTATGTTGTTGTGTGGACCCGGAATGATAACCGACTCATATTCTGAAGAAAACACTAACAACTGCTCAGCTGTTCATATTTGAAAGCTACAAATGAATCCTTGACAATCTAAAGACGTGCCACCATGCATCTTTATAACACCATTATATATGTACCGAGTTCGACAACATCTTCGAACACGTAAATCATAGCTATATGAATCAAGAAGAATCTGTTGCCAGAATTATGGTGCACATTGCAGATGCGATAAAATAAATACCGCAGTATTGATTCGGACAGTTGACATGGATGTAGTAGAAAATGTTTCGTCTGGCTTTCGTGTGACAAAATACGGATAAAAATGTCTCGGGAACTATAAAGCTTTTAGATATGTTATTATTCATGAACTTGCATACATTTTAAAAGACGAGAAAAGTCCTATGCATTGTCTGTCTTCAATTTATTCACTGTGTCATCATTCGAGGGTAAAGATAAAAAAACAGTTTGTGACACATGAAGGAAATTTAATGATGTCTCAAGAGCATTCAAAATTATGAGAGACAAGACAAGCTTATGAGAGTGTTGACTACAATTTTTTTTTAAATTTTGTTTGATAGTTCTCATTTGTAATCAAGTCTCATCCCCTTATATGCATATTGATTGTAGGGTTTGGTGTTCGTGCTGTTTGGATGCAGAATGTACCCCCGTGCTTATAATGTATGTCTTTATATTCTACAGCTATGGATTTTCTGCTTGCGAGAGAGCTGTCTTCTTATAGTTTTTGAACTTTGATGTATAGTTGTCTCATTGTCAGTTATGTTACATCTCCTTATTTTTTTCAGGACTGTAAATATCGAAACAATTATGCCAATATCGAACGATTAGTTATTCTGATGTATGATCGAACAAATATAACAGAGAGGGTAAATGAGGCATGAATTTAAAACTTTTTTATTGTTCAAAACTGCCGGCCCATTGAAGGTATTCCACCAACAAAATCAGCTCTTTTCCAACACACCAAACGTTCTTTTTATCAAGGAGGATGTGCGCGGATGAACGTCTTCATGTCAAGCGTGATTTCACAGTGGATGCAAATTAAGATGTCATGATGGTTGCAGGTGTAGACAGTCTGCCCAGCTCTATGAATTTGAATGTCCCTCTGGTGTTTTGAGCCCATCATTTGCACTACCTTGTGTGCTTGTGTTGGTAATTGCGAATATCAGATCTTTGCATTTGTGTAATTAACAATAGAATCATAGTAACATCAGTTCCTTAACTCTGTTTGATAGAACAAACAATGCTTATATTGAATAATGATATGTATTTTTTTTCCCAAATTAAGTTTTTTTTGGTGATCTTTTGGACAGGAGATGAAAAAATGCTAATAAAATATCACGAGGACTTGGGGAAATTGATACTTTATGATAAATCATGTATACAAAATAATATAAAGATATATACAGCTTTAAATTGTAAGAAATAAATAACCATAGTAAGTTTTTAAATGCATGTCCGCCATTTTGATGATTAAACTGTTAGTTGATAATATTAAGCTTGCCTTCATATCTTATTTTGTTTACATTATCTTTGTTCAAAATTTCATGCTTGTAACACAAAGTGCACAATTCTTTCTTGCAATAAAGAAAGCTAGTAATCAGATTTAATATGAGGCAGGCATAACCTGTGAATGGGACGAAGTCTGTATGTATTATTTTTTTTAATTCAATCACGTTGATAAAAGAAACCGAAATACCGTACGTACCGTTCCCGATTTTGATTCTGTTGTTAGGGAATTAGCTGTGACGTTCTTTAAGTTATGACGTCATATTCGATGTAAACAAAAGAAACGCTTTCATCAGGTAACGTTTTTTCATATCAAACAATTATTAAAATTGAATTTGTATTGAGATCCAATCTTATATATTACTAGACTGATAAATATAAATTTTTTCAAAGTCTCATGCAAACAAGACAGATATCTGCGCAAAAGCGCAGAAAACCGGAACAGGAAGTAGATCTGAAAAAAAAGTTAACGATTTTGAGTTCATTAGTAGAATTTTTTTTTTTATTGATTTTTCTACCGTAATTGGGGACTTCGTCCCCATATAATATCAGAATGCAATGTTATATATTGATATTCTTTAACCATGCATTCTATACAAATAAGTAACTGTAGGTAATACCCAAAAACTCATTGAATTACTGCCAAGGTTACATGTAGGTGTCAGGGAATGACAATAGCATTGGATAACAAGCAATTTCATTGGGATGTTACTTTAAAAAACTTAAAATATTTTCTTTGCATAACTTGATATCATTTGGAACATAACTTAAAATTACTAAAAATTGATTACTTTGAATTACTGGCAATTTCTTGGATTATTGTCATGTCAAAATATATAATGACAGTCAGTTGTCTATTTGATTTGAGTCTAACTGTGATCAGGACTCACTGACCATTTTATTGACCATAGTATAGGTATCATTTGATTAGACACTGAAATAAAAAAACATAGCAGCCAAAAAGAATTAAGCTCTGATTTGACTTTGGTAGGCTTTTTTCAGATGGCAGGAACTCATGGTAAGCGGGTACCATGTTTGTGGCTACTGTTGGTCTACGTCATTTTCAAAAGAACTCCAATTTTGTTGGCATTTTTGTTAGATTAATTTGTATATTTGTTTGCATGTTGTATGTCTGTGACGTATGTTTTGGCTGCCGTATTCTACTTATTGTCAAATCAACCTATTATGACTATTTGGGTTGCTATCCAAATTTTGTCAATAAAACTATAAACTAATCTCATACATGTGTGAGGCTGAGCTAGCTATGAAATCAGGTTTAAATTCCAATTTTCGTCTGACAATTATGAAAAATGCAAAATTTAGTTAATGTAAACATCTATACTGTATCACTTCCCTGCCCCCAATGAGGTTGTCAGTCTTAATCTAGCACGTGGCAGATGCATCCAAATCCAATTCTTATTGACTAGGAATGCTAGGTTTCTTTTATCAAGTTTGTGGTTGTCTCTGGCCACAAAAAAGCACAATAGTGATGAAAGTGGTGTTCAAGCCAATCAATGCATTGCATACACATTAAATCCTTATGAACGAAGTCAGAGACATGACAATCTGTTTTCTATTTGTTTGACATATTGGAGCTTTTGATTTTGCCGTTTGGTTACTGATTTTCCGTTTACTTGGAGTTCGGTATTTTTGTAATTGTATTATATGTTTTATGTTTCTAATAATTATAAATTTTTCATTATTTTTAAGAATGAAAATCTTTAACAGTATTACTAAGATTCGTTTAAAATTTGATATTTAGTGATTTCCTTTCCTTTGTCTGTATTGAAAGGTACAAAAAAACAATGATTATTGAATTTGATTGTCGTTGTCATTAAAGATTTGTTTCACTAGTGTCAAAATATTTTCAATTTGTTTTATGAGATTTTATCTTATTATATAACAATAATTAAATTATGGATACGCAAATTTGCAGATCTGACATTATTAGGCAAATTTAAAACAAAATATATATATAACATGTATAAGTAATGGTGTTTGCACGGAACAACCACGAGTTATCCGATGGAGAATTTCTGTCGTAAAGTTGTCACATATTTAGACGTACATGATATAGATTACATGATTAAAAAACATGCATTAGAATCCGCAATTTTGATTAGCCGACAACAATCGCAAGTTAGTTTATTTTCAAATTTTCATTTCTGTATAACATATAAGCTATCCGTGATAATTTTCTAACAATGCTTAGAAAACAAACGAAAAGCTAAAAATAACTTGTAATTTCGTTGTTGTGGCATGAAAATAAAGTTTTTGACAATTGAATACTTCTGTTTTATAAGTTTAAGGGGTAGTAAAATAGTTGATTGTGCAAACAATTTTAATATATTGTGCTTCCCCGTTCCATACAAACTTTGCTTTAGTCAACTCTTTTACACCCAAAAACAAATTAAAACAAATTTCGAAAGGCAAAAAAAAGGAACGCGTTAATATAGATTTATTTATAAGACCTGTAATATATTTGAAGTTTATATTAAAAAATAATCGTAGTAAAATAAGATATTAACATTATTATTTGTCAAAACTTCGGAAAAACGAAATGTTATAATAAGTTTAGTTAAAAAATGTTTAAGTTTTAATCAATTACAACCAAAGTTGACAAAGAAATTACGTTTGATTTTTCAAAAATTACTTTGAAATAATCAGTCACATATTTGTATTAGCGACATATTGGACACTACGCAAAAACTTTGTAAAATGAAGATTTCGAACTGATATTAAAAGCTTGAAAACAGTAACATGATTGCAACAATCTGTTTAAACAAATTTACAAATGCTGAAAATGAAACCAGAATTCAAAAGATGACGTAAATTCTCCTAAAAGTAAAAAGACTGTACCTAAATTTATTCAAAATACATTTACTATAATGATAAATAACTAT
The DNA here is from genome assembly GCA_019925275.1 of Mytilus edulis. Classification (NCBI taxonomy): domain Eukaryota; kingdom Metazoa; phylum Mollusca; class Bivalvia; order Mytilida; family Mytilidae; genus Mytilus; species Mytilus edulis. Next base: position 32,682,320 of record CM034357.1, read on the forward strand.
TTAGAAAAATACATGAATTCACTAAAACAAAAAACACTTCTGGACGTCAATAGTCAGTAGAGGATTTGCCATAAGTTTACGATGACGTCTTGATATAAAAAGTGTACTTGCGATTACTGTTACTTTACATCCTTCGTAGCATGATATATTACAAATTTAATTTATAATAAAACAATTAACATCGTAAATGGAGGACTTACATACAGTTGATTATGCAGACTTGCTTTATACAATTTATAAATCTGCTTTACATATAGTGTTTATGTGTTATATGTACGTACGTTTGATTAATTACATATACCTTCACTCCAGAATGACGTCATGTAAATTTTACAATAATTAATATTAAATGAATTCCATAGTTTTATTAGGATATGTATTCTAGTCTACCTTTTCCTATGATACAAATAAGTAAATACTTAATAAAGAGACACGTGACTCTAATTTGATTTTCAGTTTTCACTTTAGTATAATATGGTAATATAACGGATCTTTGTGGTTTTAAAATGACACATCCGATCTAGTCATATTTTTTATAGATAATATACTAATTGATAAGAGAGAGAGACTGTTTTTTTAATATCTACTTTTAAAACGATGGCAACAACAAATGCAGATAAATAGGTGTATCTGTTATCATATGCATCATCCTTTACATTAATTTTGATACAGTTTTGCTGCAAACCCTTACCTTGTATAACAGCAGAAAAGTGATAAGTGGATTTATTCGATATATAGCGGTTGATTTTATGTGGGATGTTAGTGAACGATAACCCATGAAAACACGTGATTGACCTGCAACGGTATTGCTAAATATCTGTATATTATAACGAGTTAAATCACAATTATGTACTTGTATTGAAACTATAAATTAAATTGAATAACAATTAAAGTGTAAATTTTCCAAGTTAAAATGACATTTTACTTGAAAGATGGTTTATTACATATAATCATGTAAACATGAAGAAGTTGAATAACATGACAAAAGCTGTCAGAGGTATGTATATTAATAGGTCCTGTTCGTTGTTGAAAATACTTTGTTTCATAATAGTTACAAATTGAATTAATATCATTGTTGCTCACCTGGTGGTAAACAAAGAACTGTAATGTTAATTATTTCTACTTAGGAACCTTGTCATAAGGTGCACTCTACAATATATGGTAATCCATAGAAATCTCCTATCCAGAGGGTCTAACATTTTATTTTACATGTAGGTGTCCGTTTAGCTTTGTGAAATGTATAAATTCACTGGCAAGTCCGATCGAAATTAAATCGTTTTGACTGATGTTTTGTGTTGGGAGAGTTTTGCTCTCTGTATATGTTCAACAACACTAGGCCTGGTTAAACTCAACAAGAAGAATTGCTTTTTACTTATCTAGCATACGTAATGTTCAGTAGACGTTCAAATATTGCGCCCTTTATCCCGTTCAGCCTTTTCCGGAAAGAGTATAGTGTTTTAGTTGGTAATTTGTTTAGTTTTAAATATCCAAGACGTTAAGCAACAAAATCAATCGATCATCAATAATTTTCGGTTTGTATGCCTCCTTTATGTCTTTTGTGTCCTTCAAAGAGCACGACGATAATGGCAACCCTTCGATACACGAATCTGTAAACAGATTGCATAGATGAATGGCAAATAAGAAATGGGAAAGTGGTATACATTGAACAGTTGTTTGTAATGATATTGTGGTACTGTGCTTGTATACTCTATAATATATATTCCCTTTTATCCATATACATTTTCTGGTATAAACGAACTATAGCAATACTTCCCATATGATCTTTTTGTTTTCATACATACGATCTTATTTCAAATCAAGTCCTAAACTGATGTATAACCTGTTCGAAGAAAGAAGATTTGAGCAAGTCAGCTAAAAGTTCGTCCTTTGTAAAATTTACTTAAGCAGGGTGAAATTGTTGGGTTCAATCCACCATTTTCTACATTTGAAAATGCCTGTACCAAGTCAGGAATATGACAGTTCTTGTCCATTCGTTTTTGATGCGTTTTGTTATTTGATTTTGCCATGTGATTATGGACTTTCCGAATTGATTTTCCTCTGAGTTCAGTATTTTTGTGATTTTACTTTTTATGTCCAACATACATGTAGCTATATAACGCCGCATTAATTCATTAAACAGTGTCTTGATCACTGGGATAATACAATTCAAAGTGTATGGTTATTCCTAATACATTAAGTTGTAAGTGGTTTTGACTGCCCTTGATAATGTGAAATCTGTAGTTGCAATTTAAAAAAGCTGAAAAAACCTAACATTATTTTAAAAGTTGTCGTTGGATATTAAAAACTTTTATTGTTGGTAGATAATGTCACAGGTGTAAAAGAATTTCGAAAAATATTGTTATCTATCGGTATCTAAATTTACAAAATAGGTCAGTGGTACCTGGTAATTTCAAGCGTAGGTAAAGGGTGCTAAATAAACTCATTATAGACACCAGGATTAAATTTTGCATTTGCGCCAGACACGCGTTTCGTCTACAAAGACAAACAAGTGATACTCGACCCAAAACATGTTACAAAGGCTAACTAAAGTACGAAGTTGAAGAGCATTGAGGACCAAATTTCTAAACGTTTTTCCAAATACAGCTAAGGTACTCTATTCCTGAGGTAAAAAAACAACAACTATGTATTTCAAAAATTCAAAATTTTGTAAACAGTAAAATTATAAAATGACCATATCAATGATAACTCATGTCAACACAGAAGTATGGGCTATTGGCCTGGTGAAACCTGATAACTAAGCACTGAACAGCCCAAGTATTATTGATAAAGATACCAGTATAAAAGTACATGCTTTTTATAGATTAACTGTTGGTTTTGCTTCGCTTGAAGTAACAAATAAGACTATAGTTATTGGAAGGGCAATATTAATAGGTTTCATAACGATTAAGAATGGTATATCGTTTGATATTAAATCGAGTTATCTTATTTCATTATGATGGTAGAAAATAAAATCACAAAAAAACTGAATTCCGCGGAAAATTTCATAATCAAATAACAAAATCAAAAGCCCAAACACATCAAACGTATGGACAACAACTGTCATACTTCTGGCCATGCACAGGCATTTTCGTAAGAAGAAAATGATGGATTATACCTGATAATATAGTTTTGAACGAGCCTCCTACATGTTTATTATCACTAAAGACAAAGTCGATGAGCTATTGACAACACCATGACAGGAAACAAAAACGTAAAAAATAAAAAAAAATAAAAAAAACAACAGTATAAAAAAAACACCACATAGACTATATTTATATTGTATTAACACGACCCTCATTAAAAACAAAGGCGATATTAGTTGCTCTGGTAAGTTAATAAAACAATGGAAATTAAATAAAAAACATTCAAAAATTCCGAATGAGCTTGTTGCAAGGTATGCGAAAAGAACAAGGATATACTTTGTATATAATATGATAATTTGTTTGTATTAGCATAAATGAACATTTTAGAAAAAAATACTTTATAATAGCTTTTTATATGTTTAAATTGATGGACAATTTTGACATTTATAACATATCATAGGATTCATTGTTTTAATTTAAATGTATGCGTAATGCAAAACAAACTGGGAAATTAAAAATAAGAATCAAAATAGAAATTATCGCTGATAAGGAAATTGTAAAAGAATAACGGATACAGCATGACCCGGAAAAGGAATACATAACTTGAAACAAATCATACTGTAGCATTATTGTGGATAATTCTTTCTTAATTTGAATGTAAGTTTTGATATTATATTATTATAATAACTAATTCTCTTTTTTATTAGAATTTATAAAATATTTTATGTAAAAGAACGTTTATAAAATGGAAAACGATGAACGAAAACTAAACTTAAAGTTATTAATTTCTTTTTATGAAATTTGAACATAAGTGAACTAATGTTGGTGTCTACTAGATAGACTGCGATTAATTCTTAACTTCTAAAATTGTTTAATGTAAATTTGAAATAATTTGATTGCGAATAAGTTTGAACGGTGAAGTAATATAGGGTTATTGCATGAATATTGGGGAATATTGTCCCGAGTAGAATTTTATATTGCACGAGCTTGCGAGTGCAATATATGTTCTACGAGGGACAATATTCCTAATATTCATGCAATAACCCTTTTATTGTATAGCAATATAATATTTGAAAGTAAAAATTGGTTTAAACTAAGATTTAAACGTTGATGACGTCATGAATTTTGAAGATTTATTGCACTAGTGCAATATTAGAATTTATTGCACGCTAACTTTTGGTTACGTTCTGTGGGAAATATTATATTGCTATACAATAATATCTATTTTTCCTTTATCTAATATAAGTATTTTAAAAGGAATTATCATAGAGAAATATAAGGTCGGGAACTGGCTAGTCAGTGCTAGTTATCCTTTGTTAATTTATTATCATTGTAATTTTGCTCAGTTTCTGTTGTTACCTTTTCTTAAATCGGACTTGAACTTCTTTTACACAGACTTTTACTTACCGTATGGCTGTGTGTTTGATAATTATACATTGGCTAGAGGTGAAGAAGAGGGTTGAGATCTCAGAAATATGTATAAGAAGATTTGGTATGAGAGCCAAGGAGACAACTTTGCATCCAAGTCACAATTCAATCAATTATAGGTCAAATTACGGGCTTCAACACAGAGCCGTGTAAAATATTTTCCGCCGGAATGTTTTTGCGCCTGTCCAAGTCAGAAGTCTCACTTTTTGTAGTCTTGTATGTTTTTCTTTTAATTTTAGTTCAAATATGTGTTTTGGAGTTTAGTGTGACGTTCATTTTCGTTGAACTAGTACACATTGTTGTTAAGGGTCCAGTTGAAGTTCGCCTCCGGTTGCGGCAGTTTCTCTATGTATTGAAGACCCATGGTGGCCTTCGACTGGTTTTTGCTCTTAGGCTTGGTTGTCTCTTTGACCATTGACCATTTCCATTCCCTATTTATCAATGTCTGTCTTTTGAAAGAAGGAATGGGCAGATAACCACAGAAAGATGAACACAGAATATTGAAAACTAAGCAAAACGAAACCTTCCAAAGCGTTGAGATAATCTCAGAATAGCAGATAGAGTTTCACACATATCACACGTCATAATTGACTTTATTCAATTTAGTTAGAAGTATATTTACCAATTGAAAGTGAATTTTAGTTCTAAAATGTTGCTAACATGTTTTACAAGATTTATTCTATTTATAAATTGTAAATATACAAACTTTGATATCATTTCAGCAGAGGGATTTTTTTACATATACAACTGTGATCAGATTCTGCAATGATGATCATCTTTAGCTGCCTATTAGGGATTTTAGCAACAGTTCATAACATATGTGCCTCAGTTTGGTAAGTAACAAATTACATAAACGCTAAAATACAAAAATAAAAATGAACACGTGTTGCACCATATGATCAACCTGATTGCTTTCTTTAAGGAAAGTAGACTTTTTTGGTGGGCATCTATTTAGTTGTGTGTAATGTGAATACGCAAATAGGTCCAAATAGAAGGTGTATTTTCAAATAGACACCTCGATAATGAAAATTACAAAAACACTGAACAATAATCCATTTAGGTTTCATTTACGACCTTTATTAATGTTAAATGTCTGTCATACTGTTTCCTATATCAGTGTAAATTTCTAGGTTCACGCCGTTTTCATTGAAGCTAGCTATTGACTTTATTCTCTCATCATCCATATTGATGATGATTACGCCTGAATCGTTCATCAACAATTATTTAAGTACATATAAAACTACACTTTGAGATAAATAAATATGTCAGAAAAAAATCTCCGAACTTTAAGTCAAGTTCAACAAGGCGAATTTAATAATAAAATACAAAATCGAATTTCATGTAATGCTTTGTATATATGTATACCTTATTCTGATAAACTGCTGTAGATACAAAGGTACACAGAAAAACATAGTCATTATACAATATGACAAATTTACATATGTTGAGGAAATAAACAATACAGTAGAAATACATAAAAAAATTTACAGTATCAATCAACTGTACGACAAGTACCGATAATGATAATACAATTTTAATGGTACAAAACATATCAAGTAAAAGTCATATGGTACAGTTGATAAAATCGTACAACATAGCAAAATATGAAAAATGTACGTTTTTAATTACAGACAGTAACTGTTTGTTTGTAGTTATTCAATTAAAACCTTATAAAACATTGTCTCATTTCAATTGATATAAGGATGTTTTATGTTTTGAGAAACATTTGCGATCTGCTTATATTTTGATCATCATTTGGTGCGATTAACAGGATTAAGATCGCCCGTGGTTGGTTTCGTGTTGCGCAGTCTATATATGAGTATTAAGTAGTGTTGTGTTAATTGTTAATTCGCTCTTTCAGAATCTAATGCATTCTGGGTAATATTTTCAAAAATGTACACCAAAACGTCGTGATTGGTTGAAAACGTCCAAAACAATGGAAATTCAACCAATCACGTAATTTTTTTTAAATTTTGGTGTACAAACAATGAGATTACCCACCGTCCTTTAGATTCTGAAACGGCCAATTGATTTGTCGTGTTTTCGTCATTTGGACAGTCTCTTGATGGCTTAAGAGTTAATATTTTTATTTTGGTATGTGCTGCCTTTTTTATTTTTACATCACTATCAATGTGGTTGAGATTCAACTAGACAACAGATGTATGGACAAGTTTGTTTAGAATACCATACCTTTTTGATAAAATATACGAATGATGTTTTCATATAACTGTAACAAATTATATTCTTGTTTTTTTTAAAGATTCCTCTACACAAGCAAATGATAACATATATGTATTTACCGAAATCTGCAGTTGGTATTGGTGATTGGGCAAGGGTAAATTCGGAAAAAGAGAAGTTATATACATACTCACATGCTTTATGGACTTTGCTCGTTGTTTAAAGCAATATGGTGACAGGTACTTGTTAATTTCTGTGTCATTTGAACTATTGGGGAAAGTTGTCTCCCTGGCATTCATACAACATCTTTTTTATATTCACATGTGTTTAACGAAAATTCTACAATTTTCAATCTATTACTAGTATTGCGGTTTATAATCGGGCCTGTATAATATATGGCAGAAGCATTTGTTTACTTGTAAATTGTTGGCCGTTCATTTTTATGGTCTCAGAGTTACTGATCACGGTTAATCTAGGTACACCCGCTTATTTTTTTTTAATTAATTTTTTTTTCTAAGCTTTTTGTAACATATCATCATTTGTATTGTAGCAATTCTTCTAACAAGGAAAAGGTTGGACGTATCGTGTTTGGTGAGGCAAGTGGGGAACCAGCAGATGCACAACTTGCAGTTGCATTTACAATTATAAACAGAATGAATCACATGAGTTACCCTAATACACTAAATGGGGTAGTGTATCAAACACATACTTCAGGCGGGAGGACGCATCATCTTTATAAAACACTAGATAACCCTGAGCATGACAAAAGATGGGAAGCTGCTAAACCTGACAAAACAGAAGAACATCTTGCGTATGAAGCTGCCATTACTGCAGCTGGGCATGCGCTGTGTGATACTGGTGATAATCCCATGAGATGCGGACCGGTCACTTTCTGTGCACTAAATCCCTGTTCATCAACTAGTAGTAACAGGTATTGGTGTGTGGCCGAAAAAAGAAAGATTGGAAATCATTGGTTTGCATGTTTCGAAAAACATTTTGGACAATGTTGATTATGGAATTTTAAGACTTTTAATCCTGTTGTTTTAATTTAATATCATATCCAAATTGTATAAACTGTTTGACGTGAGGATACCCAATTGCATGTATTTTGACAGTTTTGCCACCTACGTTTATTTATGATCCAGACAAAAGTGTCTACACTATTCTGGGTTTTTTTTGCTGATGTGTCGTGTTTTACTGTATAGTTCCATCAATTTTTGAATCTATATTGAATCGTAGAAAAATGGGTTTGAAACAACCAACAAACAAGCCATGATTATGTAATGAAGATTACCCACATAATCATAGAATCCATGCTTAAATTCACGTCCTTGAAAATTGCAAAACATATTTTTTGTTTTATTGCCTCCAATAGTTGGATTAATTTGAAATTAGTCCATGCTTTCTATTGATGTTTTAAGAAATTTATGATTGCAACATATTCATTTCCTCATTTTTAAATTACGACTTTTTGTGGACGTCGCATGGTGACGTAGATTTTCTTTTTTCAGTGAATACTTCCTTCATCTGCTGATATTTACTGTGAGAGCGTTGTGCATATCTTCATATAATTCGCTATTTTGAAAGATGTGCACAATGTCAAATCACAAAAATACAACTTGGTTAGTTTCCTCTGATGTTTTGCTGAATAGGTACAATTTGGGTACTCGGTGTAATTTGGGTGCTCTGATGTAAGAATCTTAAAATTGTGAAATCCACAGTTCCATCTATTTGAAATTATCATTTCTGTACATGCTCATTAATTTATATACACATATCAGATACATTTTTCTCGTATTTGTGTTTGTTCATAATGCATTCTTACAATAAAAAAACTTACCTCTTATTATATATCACTTGTTTAACATACGTGTATTATATGCTCTATAATTGCGTTTTCGTACACTTCGAGATGGCTTTAGTGAAAATGGGAGAAAGTTTTCTATCTGTCGTCTCGATTGACTCAATGTAAATGAAACAACGCATCCGTATTAGCCCGTCCTTTTTTCCAAATTGTCGACTTTCGAAATTTCCAATTGTAATCTTGAAAATTCGAACTTAAATCTTTGAATTATCAACTTAAATCTTTGAATTATCAACTTAAATCTTTGAATTATCAACATTAGTTGATAGTTCCCAGATAAAAGTTAATAAATCCAAGATTAATGTTTGATAACTCCAAGAACATACAGTAAAGACATGTATATGTTTACAACAACAAAACACCACTTTTGTGTATGTTACATTATTTCCAACCTTATGCACACCTAGCACGGAATTTCGTATCCTTGGGTAATGCTTTAGCTTTTAATACCACAAAAGGACACCATGTGTAGCCAACAATAACCTGCCACCACAAACAGTCTTACAAATACAGATAAACAAAAACGACTCACAACAAGATCACGATTGTCTGACTTGGAACAGGAACAAAATATGTAGACGTCAAACCAGTTTAATGTACGTACACAAAGGTTCCCTTCACTTTAAAATCATGTTTCGTTAAACCAAAACAGGTAATAAATAACACATGTAACATGAACAGATTATATTTATTAAACGATAACATGTACGACTATGTTACGACTAGGACGTCGACCGAGTTACGAATGTTCGCTCCTGCAATATGGAACACTGTATCATTTGATTTTTGTTTGGTTTTAAAGGGAAACTTCGCAAAAAAATCAAAAATTGATATTATGTTCATTCTGTATAAAAATGCTCAAATTCATAGATATTAAAGTTTTATTCCGCTAGATAAGCGATCACCATCGATTTTAAATTTAGAGTATCAATTATCTGCGTTCGGCCATTTTGTCTTCTTTCCCGATAAATAACAACGATATGTCTATAAACCACAAAGGAACAAAACTACAGTAACCGATGTAGTCGTAATTGCGTGTCGATATCTTGTCAATCGTACGGTTGTTTTATCCGACTAACTAACTTGATACGGAAAATATTCTTATTTTTTTAAAATTACCATGGTCTGTTGTTTTTAAACTGTTGATATTGGAATTAGTTAAAAAGTCGAAGTTGAAGTCATAAATAAGTGTTCCGTGAAAATTGTTTTCGAAAATCTAATTTGTTCATAATTCTTTAAAGTAATACACTTTTTTCAAATAAATTCTAATCTTCCCTCATCTGATCACCAGCATGGCTAAAGGTATTACTTTCAAAGGTATTGTGAGGGTGTGAGGTGACACGTCCAGGTATTCAAGCGATTTCCTGTCGGGCTTGCAAGTTCATGCATCGTTTCACTTCTGCAGGTATTGATCAGTGTACACGGCCGATAACTTATAACTTTCCATTTTGAACTATCAGATGTATAATATACAACTCTGTCTTACTTGTCATTACTAAACTCATACGCTTGTTTTTAAATAATATTTCTGGTGTAAAGAATATTATTCATAAAAACATAAATAATACCCTAAAAATGAGATTTGATGAAATTAAAATCTATTTGAATATTTTTTCCAAGGGTGAATTTGGGAAAATGTAAGTGAAGGACAGATTGGAACATACCAGAAATATTGATTTAATAAAATGTACGCACTTGTCGACGATTCGTTTATACGACTGGGTAGAAAGTTACGGAACTATAGCGCAATTTAAAATATATACATGTATACATTGAACATAAGAAAAAAAAATATATTTTGAATAAATTGGGCTAAAAGTTTTGTAAATAGACTAGTCCACGTATGCCAACAGTATGTTATCATCGAATGTCGATAGACTATTGTATACCAGAAGAAGAAGAAAAAGAAGAAGAAGAAGAAGAGAACCAATTTGATTTAAATACAGGTCGATGTATAACTTTTGCTTTGGTTCATTGAAGTTGTGGACATAGTAAAATCACAGATTTATATTTCAATAAGATTGTTCTCGAACAAAGGAAGGAATTCGTCATCACAATTGTTATATATGCCACTGGACGAACACTAAGTATCCCCAAGGGATGTGAATATTTTGCTGGGAAACTATTGAGTATCAAAGTTTCAAATTAATTTCGGGATATATTTTCTTTCTTGGTATTCAATAACAGAAAAAAGAATAAATTACTTGTCCACTAAATAGTGGTATTCTTGTCAGATAAAAGACTTTTAGTTATATTTAAAAAATAGGGAAATATGACATTAAATTGGTTCTGTCTTTTTTTTAAAACATCGTTAAAAGATGTGCGTCGAAGGTGAACGCCACAAGAACCCTGTAATACTAGTACGAGAGCATAACATGTAAACAATCCTTCTCAATAATATGGTTGTATTGGAAATCTTTTCATACAGATTGACAACTCATGGTCCGATATGCATGTAATATTTGCCACATGACGCCAATAGTTCTTTCTACCATCATCATCTTATTCTTTGATATTGCTGTAAACATCGATGGTTCACACCTAAACAAAATTGAAGTAATGAACCTTCAGAGCTTCTCCGTGTTATACACTTGTGAAACTTAATATATAGACGAAATTTCTGTATTGAAATGAATCTACATCTAACAAACAGGATTTTCAAATAACGATTTTGAGTAATCACCTTAATACAAACCAATATTCACGTATGGCAACATATAACCATGCAGGAATTTATTTTTTGTCAGACGCAAGAACTCATCACTATCATAAACGTATACGTATATATGCATGCAGTTTCAAATATCAAGAACAAGCGGTCGATGTCGATAGTCCGTTTTCTAACTGTTCAGAGTTAGACATGTCACTTGTTCATTCTTGGAAGCCTTCAATTCCCCGTCCAACGATGGGAACTCTTTCTGATTGTGTTGACTATAAATGCTTGTATGGTAATTCTGTCGTTTATCTGTACAAGTGGTTGCATTTCCTCTCCTTTCCCGACAAACAAACGAACGAAACGCTACTAGTCTGCTTTCTCTGGAGCTCATGCTCAATGGCGCTTATACGTCAGGAAACTTATATGTATACTAATAATGATTGTTTCAAGAACAACGATGTATGGACGAACTATTCTAAATTCGTCAATATCAGTTATGCATGACTAAAATATAAGTTTTATTACAACTACTGTATTACTCATTTGGATTAATGACGGCTGTCATGTTCAACATTGCACAAATATTATCATAGAATTTAAAAAAAAGATGTACAAAAATCCTCAAAAATAATAATGCCTTAGCTTAGATAATTGGTATTCTTTTCACAAAAAGTTCGTGTAAATGATTGTCCTATGAATTTAATTATGTGAAAATGAAATGTAAAAAAGAAACTAAAAAAAAATCATGCATGTTGTATGTTGTATTTTTTTTCAATTAAAAACTTTAAAATTGCGATAGTTTTATTAACATTTAAACACAGCCAGATTTGAATACAAGTTAAGTAATTCCGGTAAAGTCAATGATATCAAACAGATGTGCAATGGTATATCAAATTGGGTAATATTGCATTTAGTATTTATTAAAGATTAATACTGATATTTTTTACTTCATATTTGAATCTTTATGCCAATTGCCGCTAAGAAAGTAATCAAAAATTGTTTCCTTTTATTTTTATTCACTTTCGGAATTACGAATCTGAATTTTATTTTCAATTAATTTACACAATTTTAAAATTATTGTATCTTTATTCTCATCGTGTATTAAATCTTAGTGTATTTTAGTTAAATACAGCATACTCTTTCTAATCCTTTCTGTTTATCCTTTCCAAATAACAACATTCATACCTGTGTACGCTTGAACTCACACCTGCGGCTAAATAGCTACAAGGTAAACGAATTGACCTCAAGCCGAGAAATATACAGTGACCTTTAAAAAATAATATGCACACTCTGCTCACACATTAGTTGCATTAAAATGATTATCAAAACAATAACGGTAAATAGAACTGAAATATTTTCAGTTCAATATCAGTAAAAATGTTTAATAAATATTTTATGAAAAAAATCTCAACAATAATTAATGAAATTTATTCGAAAACATTTACTAGAGATAATTTTATAGGAGTTTAATTCAATCAATACAAAACGGTTTATGCATATTCATTTTCGTTCATTCTTATATTGTGGTTAATAACTACGACCATTCGTCAGCTGTGCGCTTTTAATTACGTATATTGTCGATAAGCTATAAGAGTTAAACAGATTTTATTTTTTCCCAGAATTCAACAAATCGGGCTAAAACGTCACGACCCACTCGAGAATTCAACCAAAAAAATTACAAATACTTGATTTTCTCCGTTATTAGAAGGAATATAAATTTAAAACTTTGCAAATGTGTTTTTTATGTTAAGATGAACATAATTAGATGATAAGTAAAAAATCGCGGAATTTCCCTTTAATTTTGCCATTTGATTACGAATTTTCTTTTCTGTATTTTGTTTATTTCAATTTTTATATACAATATTGAACCAATAATAATATTAATGCTATATGTTTTATATAGTTTAAACCGTTGGTTTACTTTTATAAATTGTTTTTGGATGAAGAGTTATTTCATTGGTACTCACACCACATCTATATCTATATATCACAATATATATTTCATAAGAAATCCGATGGACAAGGTATAATTTGCAGTTGTCACTACACACAGGCTGACATATACATATATTTATTTACAGTGATTGTATGCTTCTAAAAATAGATTAGCATCCTGTAATTATACTGAAAAGATGAGTAGATGATCATTTCTGTACACTAAAAATAAATACTTCATGTATTGTATCAGAGATACTTGTTTAATTCCTACAAGAAGGTAACACCTACCGAAACGAATGCTTATTTTTATAAGCTAGAGTTAGAGGAGGGGATAAGGTCTCTGCGCAATGCTAGGCGGTGTTGTCGTAGAAGTTAGAAAATAAAGTACAGGTTCCAGCCCCGGCGCCGGGGAGGAAGTAACGAATCAAATATACTCTAACATCGTTAGGTTGATTTTCTAGGCACTTTATATATATCACAATATAAATACACTTAGTGTAAAATCAGATTTATTTGACTGTAAGAATATTTGGAGGCTCATTTGTGATGGTTAATATGATTTGATGATATTCCGTGAAAGCTTGTGTGTTGGTTAGAAAATATAAAACGAAATAGAGAATTGAAACGGGTTATATATCAAAGAAAAACAACTCGACTAAATAGCAGAATCTGACCCAAACCACCATTGGATCTCAAAGACCGAACAAAATTTACTCCCCGGAGGTGGGCTTTAACAAGCAATTTAATATTTATATAAACTTGTTTAGCAAAATGGAATAGTCACTGAACACCAAAAATACAAATGAACCATCATTTCAAAAACACACAGTGAAGGTGTAATTAACAACACCCTGCATTGCTTAAACTCATGTTTTTGTTCTCCTACACATACTTATGACATTCTATACAACCAGACTTCAGAACTAAAAGTCTCAATGTCATACACGAGAACATTTGGATTGAAAATTATACATCGAGTGAATTATCAAAAACAACTATGAACAAAGCAGGAAAAATAACAACAAAGAGCAAAAACATATATCTGATATTATTAGCAGACATCTTAAGTGTTATCCTAGAATAACTCATCAACATCTATTAAATTAAATTTAACCTAAAAATATGTACACATATTTTGTAATGATACTTCAAATAAAGTGGGGACCTAGGGTCTCCGCGGAGTTGGCTTAGTAATTGAACTACTGTTGCACTAGACTGTAAACACTAGCTTTGAGAGTTCGAATCCCTCAGGTGGCAGGTGTGTCGACTTTAATCTTAATCGACAAGGATGAACGGTCTGTAGATAGATATAGAAAGATGTGGTCTGAGTGCCAATGAGACAACTCTCCATCCAAATAACAATTTATAAAAGGAAACCATTATAGGTCAATGTACGGCCTTCAACACGGAGTCTTGGCTCACAACGAACAACGAGCTATAAAAGGCCCCAACATTACTAGTGTAAAACCAGAGGTCTAATATGCGGTTATTTCAGGGCACTCTTACTTTATCCACCAATAGATAATAAAAAATAATAACATTAATAACTATCATCCAAGATATCACCTACACTAGAATTTTAACACAGACTTTGCTTATGTAAATGTTAGTTAAAAACTTATTTGTATGTAAAAAAAAGAATCAATCCATGCCAAGGGGAACAACTCAAATTATGTACTGGTCATAGTATCTTGCACGGTAGAAATGAAATAGTGGTTCAAATTTCCTGAAGTAAGTATTCATAAAAAGTTAGATTATTTGAAACAGTACTAACAGGGCTAGACATAGTCTTGTTGGCAGTAATAGACACTACTTTTTGAAATGTTTGTTTGTTATACCAGTAATATGTTACTACTGGTAAAATTAGTTCAAACGAAACGACTGTCTGGTGAACTATGAGCCTTGTATTGTTGACAAGGTTTTTTTTTAATCAAAATATAACAAATAAGGATTAATATTTATTATTATGCAGTTTTGAAAATTGTGGTCATACACCTGTTACTGTAAAAAGATTAAGATGAAACAAATACCGAGCTCCGATTAATCTATATATTGTGTACTAATTGTCTTTTTTTAATCTATGTCCCACGGTTTATTTATAAGTAATAGTATGGAAGTAGTATATTGACAAACACTCAAACGAAAAAATAGGACATTTACACATGTTACATCCTTACGTTTATCTTTACAAAATAGAGGTTTCGACTAAACTTGTCCAGTACATGGTCACTCCTGTGTTGGTTATCTGTTAGATTGCTACATGAAGGACGACACCTATTTCCATATAATTAACTAATGCACACGCTTAATATCGATCAATATTTAGTATGAAACATATAAAAAATTGAATGCAATTGAAAGAAAGAAGGGAGTATTTATATTGTTTTTAATAAGTTTTAATACTTTAATTCTTAAATCATCAGATCTCTGATAATGAAATCTACATGTATCTAAAGAAGAACTTTTCAAGAAAAAATATGATTCGCGTTTAGTGTGAAGAAAGACGATGGATTTTTCAAATTCCAATTACAATGTTGTTAATTTTTATCGAAGGTTAAATAAATATATTAAAGGTTTTCCCTTCCTTCCTATTTTCGCCAAACAAATTAATACCAGCACGTGACATTTTGGGGTATTAGAACAAGGGATGAAAACACTACACATATTTTTAAACTACAGTTGTCTGTTTTTCTCAGAATTCGCTACATCATTCATTGTCACTCAAACGGAATTTGATGCGAGTGTCATACAAGCGGGAGGTTTATCTAGATGTAAACCCAGGTTCAACCCACCATTTTCTACATAAGTAAATGCCTGTTCTAAGTCAGGAATATGACCTTTCTTTGTCCATTCGTTGTATGTGTTTGAGTCATTGATTTTGCCATTTGATTAAAAACTTTCCGTTTTGAATTTCCTCAGAGTTTAGTATTTTTGTGATTTTACATTTTAAGAAGCTTTATGTTCAATCCATATGATGACAATGATGTGGCTTCTTATGTGGTATCGCCAACACTATGTCCAACTTTTGTGGAGGGTTTTAAGTTCAAACAAACATGTTCAATAAAGCCAAATTCAGGATTTGTCTATCTCAATCTATGAGCATATGCATTCAATCCAGAAGCTTTGGACCAGTAAGCAGTTCTTATATAGTCACCTATTTAAATATATGATAAAGCGTATAAAACATTGCAAAAGCCGTATCACATGCCGTATCACCAACAGAAACCAATATCAGCGTGAGGATTGAGTATTGAAAACGCAGATGAAAATAAATGATATTTCGGTGATGCTCGATGTCAAAATATTAAAAATTCAAAGTAGTCTAAATGAAAATTTCACGAGTTGATAAAACAAGCAAAGATACTTGATTATGAAAATCAACATGCAAGACTCAGATCGACGTCCGGTCTCTAATCAATGTCCGTTCCTCATATCGACGTCCAAATCTGAGGTCAAACTAAAATAATATTCCAAATCGACGGCCAATGTTGTACCTATATCTTATCGACGTCCATTTTTATGCTTCTCTTATCGACGTCGAGTTTTTAGCTTCTCTAATCAACGTCCGTTTTGGACACAGACAACCAAATTGAACTGGACATATAGCAGCTGAAGCCTTTAAACCTTCAAACATAGTATGTGTGACCAACAAGATCTTAATATATAAAAAAAGTACATACGAGACTACGAAAGTAGGTATGTAAACAGGTTGTGATATCAATTTTTAAATTAAAAAGATTACATAAAAATAAAGAGATTAGGTATGATTTCCAATCTTTCCACTAGAGTTAAAAAAATTGGGTGTGACAACAACAATGATAAAAACCCTTAGCTATAATATGCCACAACATTAATAATGTAAACAATTAAAATTGGAAAATTAACGGTCTTATTTAAAACACAAAAAAATAATCTGAAAAACAAATATGGCAGACATAAACCATCACAAACCACTACACTAAAGGCCCATAAAGCATATGTCGGGGTTGAACATGTGTATAATCACTGAACCTAGAACAGTGGTTTGTATCAGCACAACATAAAAGCATACAGCCTTTTTTTTTTGGCATACTACACGTTTTACTCCAGGTGTAAAACTAAGAAATCTGTTAAAAGATGTCTTACAGAGTCCGAATTATAATACTCTCAAAACAATTGGCTCAGTGTTCTTCTTTATTTTGTCTATTGTGAAGACTGAATAATGCTCCTATATATCGTTTGGTCTTCTTTGTCGTTGGGTTGCTTCTTTTATGATTATTATGAATAGGAATGCCACACTATTGTGTAATTGGATTAACTTTTTATCAAGATAAATATTTAAAATATGCATGTTAACTATTTCAGATTGAAAAAATCTATATGGAAAATTTGTATAAATGTTTGAAAATTTAGTTGTCATAAGAACCCTACAACAGATGTACATGTATAAATGTAAAGGGGTAAATTCAGTAAAAAATCTCCCATTGACTTTAATGCTAATCTATGTGTGGAAATAAATTTATACCTGATTTACCTTTAGAAATTAAAAACATTCATATGTCATTCATAAAAGTACAAATGTAGCCCTATCTTTTGCTACAATAAAAACATAGGGTCATGCGGCAATTTTGAGCATTCACATGACCTTGTTTTCAAACAATGTAGATTCGCACTGAATTCCTATACTGACCCCTATTACTTTTCAACCATGTAGGAAAAAAATTAGTACATTCAGCATTTTTTTTTTCAACCCTAGTTTTGATCCATCTACCAAAAAATATTTATTACAAACATTATCTACCAATCAGAAGAGCACATGACTTCAGTTTTATACAGAAAGCTCTCCTCCAGATGGGCGGTCCCTGATGACGTATATTTATTTACTGAATTTACCCCTATAGTAAGTCCAGTAATTTATTATTAATTTTATTCATATTGGACATCGATTCAAGACGACTACAATCAATTGGACGTCGTTTTGGGAAAACATGACGTCCAATTAGACGTTTGTTTGAGTGGACATCGATCTGAGAATGTGAAATCAGATTTAGACGTCAATTTGCAAAACGGACGTCGATCTGAGTCTAACAAATATATTACCGCATACCAATTAAAAATTTGTCAATGAATTACTATAACAAAATTGATTGTCCAAAAAAATGAAAAAAACAATAAAGATTAAAATTGTACAAAAAAAAATACTAATGCCTTTAAAGGGATTGAGCTGATTAAATACGATAACAAAACTACAAATGAAGATTTGGCATATGTCATTAAATTCATTTGACGACACTGATCAAATTCTACTTTGCAGAATTGAAGAAAAATTACATCATTTGTTCGTAAAATCGAAATATGGTTTAGTTTACATAAAGCATTTGTAGAATATATCACAACTTGAAGATAGATGGAAACAAGTATAGGTGTATACTGTCGGGGTTATGTGCATGTAGTGATTTGTCATCTCAATTTAACTGCGCACTTTTGGTAATTGTTGTTCAAATGTAAAATTAATGGATTATGTCTATGTTTATAGAATCCTTCACCTATGGATCAATATGTGTATTTAAATGACTAAAAAAAAAACAAACATGAAAACAGCGCAAAAACAAGTTGCGCAGGGAGATAGAGTCATAGATTACAAACACAGCATGACCTTGATGGGAAGTATATATATAACTGGAAGCGATATTAGAAAATATCATTTGTGGAAAGAGTTTGCTTTATATATTCAAAAGGTAAGTAACATCTTATGTATGCCATATTCATTTTGATATTTCAATTTCATTATCAATAGGTGTATTTTTACCAAGTTAAATACAAAGTTGTTAACCCAAAAGTAAGACAAAAATTATTATTACTAAAATTAAAACAAATAGATGAAATGTATACAGACTGAACATGTTTTAATTTTCATGTTTATATATGATTCAGTTATTGCATTATTCGTTTTAGGGAAAGTGATCAGCCACTGTTATCATGAAGCAACTATTGAGCTGTCTTATCATTATTGTGACTGTTCATGGCATGCGTGCTTCATTATGGTAAGTTTTATGTATTTCGTTGTAGATAAATATATTAACCAAGTCTACCCCATCCGATACGGGCGACTTAGTTGCGAGACATACATTTTCCTTTGCAAAATTTTAAAACACCCAAATATAATCAGAAAAGGCATTTCCCTATGTTTTTGTGTGAAAAATAACTATTTTAATTATGAGATAATTGTTAAGAGGACATATCGAAAGCTAAACTTGATGGTCGGTACGAGCTTTACAGTTTAATTAAGGCAACCATTCATTTCCGACGATAAAATCTCGGAAACCGATTAAAAAGGACCAACCGAGTTAACCAGCAAAATGTGACCGAATCACATGGCCTATAAAAGGAGCAAGATTTAGTACGTCAACAGGATACACGTCTCATGGAATGCATGCATCCTGCACCATATGAATCTATATAGGTTCTCGTATTAAGTTTTCATAAAGTACTGAAACAAAATTGCCACTTGAATTACATATTAAAGCCCCAATCGTATTGAAATAGTTTTAAAATGCTGTATTCAATATTGGTTTGACTCCGTCATTTGAAAATTTGCTGAAATCAAAATTGCTTATTTCATGTTTATGAAAAAAAATACTTTGTTTGAAACATGTTTAAGTGATATTTACGGGATATGATAGTTATCAAAGGTACCAGGATTATAATTTATAATAATAGATCTGTTGATGATATTTACGTTAACGAAATTTTACAGAAATGCATTTATGAAATGTAAAATGTGTGATTAACATGTAATGTAAGAAATAAGCCATTAAAAAACTTATATTATAGCACTTCGGCCAACAAGGAAAAGGTTGGACGGGTTGTGTTTGGTGAAGCGAGTGGGGAATCAGACAATGGAAAACTAGAGGTTGCATATACGATTGTGAACAGAGTTAACCATGCCGGGTTTCCAAATTCATTAAATGCAGTTGTAGAACAGACATATATATCGGCAGGAAAAACGTTTCATCATTATAACACATTAGATAAACCGGGTCACGACAACAGATGGGCAGCAGCGAAAAAATCAGGTGCAACAGAGCATGCAGCGTATAATTCCGCTATAACTCAGGCTGGACATGCGCTTTGTGGGACAAGGTCTGATCCTATAAATTGCGGACCTGTCAATTTCTGCGCCACTAATCCTTGTTCCGCTACCAACAGCAATAAGTATTGGTGTGTGACCGAGAAAAGAAAGATCGGATCTCATTGGTTTACTTGCATCAAGAAAAAAACAGGAACTTGCTGAACATTTACTTTTAAACCTTTAAATGTTATCTTGAGTCGTCAATGTGAGATAGATAAAAAAAAAACAAAAAAAAAACGAATATGATCTCATGTAAAGTCATGCATTTACCCCTAAATCCTTATCAAGATGATCACTAATCACTTTCTCTGTTAATCATATATCAAAATTTGTTTAATAAAAATTTTTATACTGCGTTTTTGTTTGAAAATTACTCGTTTTGTCATTTAGAGACATAACCTATACTGTCATTCATTATCCGACTTGTCTCATGACAAGTAGATATATTACATTTTGACTGGTTAATTTTGAAAAGTTTTCATGCCTGCTCCAACCATTCCTTGGACATTTGTTAAGTTTATATTAAAAGCAGATTTGTTTTAGTCAAATAAGTATTTTAATGTTTTATCAAAATGTTACTTTTACAATTATAAAAATGAAGGTGTTGTGTGACTGCCAATAAGACAACTCTTCACAAGAGACCAAATAACAATAAACTATTGGTCTCCGTACAACCTTCAAGAATGAGCAAAGCCTTCAGCTATAAAAGGCAAAAAATGAGAAATGTAATGAATTCAAACGGGAATCTTACCTTTGATAACTATTTACGGCCTAATATATATACAAATAATGAACAAAAAATGAACAAAACACAACAGCAACAAGCGACAACAATTCCATTACAGGCCTCTGACCTGGGCCAATCACATACATACAGATTTAGCAGGATTAAAAATGTTAACATGCTGATCTGCTGATCTGTACTATGTGTTTTAGTATTTTTATTGTTCTTCATGTATCTGATTAACCAAGCCCTCCAAATCGGATTTCTTCAGTTTCTTTTATTATGCTATTCAAAGATGAGAAAATAGTCAGGTCAAAAAAACGTCTTTTACACAACATCATTATTTATATGTCTGTCCTATTTCAGACCCATTGTACAAAACCTGGTACTTGACGATTATATTTACAACCAATTGGTCTCTGCCACTGCTGGTGTGTATTTCTCCCCGAGGGTATATCTAACTCAGTTATCAGTACTACTGTGTTGACATGATTTTTTATTGATATGTTCATTTAACTTATTTAACTAATTTGACAACCACGTTCATTGCTTACTTATTTTCGTATTATAAATCAACCCATAAAGGATAGCAATATTTAAAGTCTTGTGACTGAATGACTAGGTTCACATCAACTCTGATGTAGAATCGCGTGTTTGAACAAGTTTTATATACGGATATGACAATAACACAAATGAATATGTATTTATCAATCACAGTCTTTCCAATGTTAATATGTAAGCATTCCTGATAAGGGATTTCTGCGAAAACAACTTCGGACGCACGAAATGTACAAAGTTATATTTGTTTTCACTTTCAAGCTTTAATCGCCAATCTAAACACAGGAAATTATTAACTCTTTTGCAGTTCTGAAATTAAATCAGTTGACCTGATTAATTTTATCTAGTTATCTGTGAAATGTTAGATGTTGATTTGAAGAAAGTGTGTTTGTGTTGTTGAAATACATAATAAAATAAAGTTAACCTTCCTATACTTAGACGTACGTTTTATTGTTTATTTGTATTGTAGACAGGTAAAAACACATGACATGACATAAACTGTCAAAGGTCATATCAATATATCTTGTTGAAAGTTTGAAAACGTCGAAATAACATACATGTTGCAAATGTAAAAGGTGTGGGCATTGTTAACCTAGCCTTATCACAGAATATTACAAAAGAAGTGATATCATCAATAAAGATTTATAACACATTCAATTAAGAATGGAAATATGTCAAAGAGGCAACACCCCAACCAAATGGAGAAAGCCGTCGTCCACCAATGGGTCTACAATGCAACGACAAAACAGCACCAAAAGGTGAAAATCTACTGGCCCTAAATAAAAATGGCACTAGTTCATTGACAATGGACGTCATACTAAACTTCAAAACATATAAATAAACCAAAATTAAAGACTAAGATAAGTAGAATAAAGAAACACACACCAATACGCACAGTAAAACTCAATTTAAAAGAAGTTCGTGTCTGATGTTAGAGTTAGTAACATTAGAAATCAATTAAAACTACAATGATATATACATTAACAATGGATTACTAGCAGTTACTGAAACGTTGGCTCCAGAACTCAATTAAACTGACTAAAAATCATGTTTTCCTCATATGAATATAAAGCACAATCCCTCCCATTTGGGGTTAAATATCATAACGTCATAAATTATATGAGACGAACATATTCCATATCATGTCAAAATCTATTCAAAAGGAATTTGTTTATTTCAGAGGCAAAGACCCAATGGTGATGAGTGAATCAATATTAATACCAAAGTATGGATGTTGGACTTTCTCGATTGAACCGAGTTGAGGTGACCAAAGATTATCTGTTTTTTTGCTAGTTTACCTATGACGAAGTTGTTAATTTCATTGACAACGGCTTGTGCGCCATAAGTTTTTTGCGAAAAATTTCATATCACTTACTGGTTGACAAAGGAAATTATCAGTCAGTAAGATAAAAAAAAATTGAAAAATAGCGATAAATAGCACATGTGTTTTCATATCATACCTGAGTCAAGCCGAGTTACAAATATAAACACATGAGCTCTGTAGGTTATATAATGCTACGGTTGCGATTCAAACATAGCAAACACAACAAATTGGGTTCAATTAGTATTATCTCAAAAAAGGCAGTTTTTTTCAGCTGCTTAAATTTTTCTGATGCGTTTGAACAATCGTTGTCTTGTCTCCATTTTTAACCCATAAACGCTCGAGGAACGAATCATCTGAGGTTGATTTGCAGAAAAAGAAACGTCTTCTTTTATCAGTTTTTGAGAATTGTTGCTTAGTTTAAGTGTTATGCGGGCTGTACTTTTCTTTCGTACAGGGGCGATCACTAGATGAAATAACCACTTATCACAGTATTGACATACGTGGAGTACTGAAACGCAGGATGTCAGCCTGAAGATCGTCATAATTTATATGCATGTTTATTGTAAAACATTTTCGTTTTTACACATTGCGAAATAACAAAGCATTGGTTATTTCTTTCACGAATCGTTGGCAGAATTACGCATGTCTTTTTAAGATTTCAAAAAGGCAACTTTTTTCTCAATATGGAAATCACAAATCATTACCTAAAGTAATTAAACAAAACATGTTTGCTGAGTAGATATTACGGCGTTTTGACAATTCATTTTCATTTCTAATTGAACAGAAAACGACTTCACCTTGATCATGTATCGTTTCATATTTACTTTTTGTAAAGATGTTTGCATTAATAAACATTTGTGGTCTCGAAATGTTTTTTGGGAAATATAACAGACGATTAGAAAACTACAAATGACAATGACATTTTTTTAAATTGACGACATAGTATAAATATTACTGGGTAGACATAAAAAAAACTCTTTGTACATAAAAACGAGAGTATAATATTTAAGAAAATATCATGCATTAGTATTATTCCTCATTAACTTCGAAACAGGTGAACAATTAGTAAAAGTACAATATGTACATGTAATGATTGATCATGTGAATCTAAATGAGCACTTTTGGCAATTGTTATTCAAATGTCGGTTAGACATTTATAAAATCGAACACCTACTTGTACATATCATATGAGGATAAGGCTCGTTATATAATAAAGGTTAGTTATATCTTTTTGTATGCAATTCTTAATTTTATTTTATTTTCAACATCATTTGACACATATTTCTTCCATTTAAATAAGTTGTTATTGAAATCATCTATTAGTTAGTTTTTTTAGGCCCTATCAGAAGTTGGATGACACGTTTTTGATACATTTATCTGCGACTTTTTCGAGTGTTGTTTAACTATTTACATGTATTTCTTACTAACAATTAATACACAAGATTCCGAAATAGTTAACAAGAGACTTACAACATCTCACTTATTTAACTCTGTGTTTGTTTTTAATTGTTTTTATTTTCATTTCAGTTTCAGTTATGCTTTTATTTTTTAAAGAAACGATCGACATACTAAACCTTCACAACAGCTTATATGCAGCTATGGAGCTTTTATTGAGCTGGCTTGTCATTTTGGAATCTATTCATTGTATTTGTGCTTCATGGTGGTAAGTACATGTAACATATTCCATGTAATACAAAATGTGTTTAAATTGACACTATGAAATGAAACTCTTTTCAGGCAAGTTCATTCCGTCATTGTGTTATTGTTTTATGATATTATTTGTATTCTTGCCTTTCATTTTTGCTAATATTGTTTTTCTGCATGCCTTTTTGCTTTTTGTTTCTTGGTTACATATGAAGTGGCTCTATGCTTATACATCCCATCATTGTGTCATTGTTCTACGATAATTTGTTTCGCTATTGGTAATATGCTTTGTCTGTGTGCACCTTTTTCTTGCATGTGCTTTGGCATTCCGTTATTGTGTTATTGTGTATTGGTAAATGTTTGTTTGTATGTCTGGTTATTCATATAGTGATTAAAATAAAAGCACAAGGTTTGATCAACCATTTTCTACATGGTAAAATGCCATTGCCAAGTCGGGAGTATAACAGTTGTCCATTCGTTTGATGTTTTTGAGCTTTTAATTTTGCCATTTGATTTGGGACTTTCAGTTTTGAGTTTTCCTAGGAGTTCAGTATGTTATGTGATTTTAAATTTTTCATTCGGTCAAGCTAAATGTGAAATTCGCAGCCACTTCCAAACTGACAAAAAATATGTTTTGCCGCGTTGAATGATACATTGTTTTTTTTACCTAATACTATCCTTTAAATTTTCATGGTAATAGTACGAGATCCTCTTGGTAGGCCAAATTTAAGTCCGTTCCAAATTTTCAGGACGTGCATTCGTGTTATATAGTTAAACTATGACACCGATAGTTAGCTTCTGAATTACGCGAATTCCTAAAGGAGTGAAAGATAGTTGCAACTTACATGATCTCAATTGCACCACACCAAGTACTATTAGACATAATATCTGTGATACGTTTTCAACTACAACTATCTCTTCAGTATTGGTCGGAGACAACATATTGAAAAATCAAAACCTTATACAAATTTTGAAAATATAATCAAACTTTTTATAACATTAAGTTTACCCAAAATCTGGACGAAATGTATAGCTAATGTTGCTAAAAAAGAAAAAAAAGAGAAATACTAGTACACAAGACACAACATAAAAAAACTGTAAACTGAGCAACACGAGCCCCAATAACAACGTGAAGTGATCTCATGTGCTCTGGAAGGGTAAGCAGATATTGATCCACATGTGGCACCCGTCGTGTTGATCATGTTATAACACACGGTGAAACTCTTATTCGAAAGGTCACATTTGTGGAAAGAGGACGGGACTGTAGTTACGACATTTAAAAGTGTCAATACACATTTCATCACTTAGTGCAAAAAATAATATAAATTTCAGCTATATTGCTTACAAGGAAAAGGATGGACGGGTTGTGTTTGGTGAAGCGCGTGGAGAACCAGCCAACGCACAGTTAGAAGTTGCATATACTGTTGTGAACAGAATTAGCCATCCCGGATTCCCAAATTCATTAGATGCAGTTGCAGACCAGACGTATATATCGAGAGGCAAACCGTATCACCAGTATTAAACATAAGTTAATGCTAGTCACGACCTTAGATGGAAAGGCTCAAAAACACCTGGAGCAAAAGAGCATGCTGCGTATATTTCCGCTATTACTCAAGCCGAGCATGCGCTTTGTGCGACAAAGTCTGACCCTATGAGTTGCAGTCCGGTCAATTTCTGTACCATAAATTATTGTGTCTCTTCTAACAGTAATAATAATTGATGTGTGACCGAGAAAAAACGGATCGGATCCCATTGGTTTACCTGCATCAAGAAAAACACTTGAAAATGCTGAATTTTGAAATTAAGAATTTGTTTTGTAAAAAGTTTTTAATATGAGATACTGTGAACTCATTATTATTCGTTGGTTACCAATTTTCGAGGATTTCATGATTACCCGAGGCCCACAAATTCCTATGTACAACGAATTATAAATGTTTTTCTTCATTCACGAAAATTGGTACCCACGAAAATAAATTAATCTATAGTATATAAAACTATAATCAAAAATAATGTATGACAATAATATCATATCTAAGACAATTAAAAAGCCATGCATTTGTTATCATTCATTCTAACGTCTCTCACAGTACATCCTATTTAATAACTAGTACTCAAGATATCGATAATTGTTTAATTGGATATTATTTCGCCTGCGTTTTTTCTGAACAAAAATCTCTAAGTACTACCTCGTTTTTCCTCTTTTTTGAGAGACGTCCGAACCTACTACATACATTGAGTCTCTAATTTATCTTACATAGATATAAGAAGATGCGGTATGATTGCCAATGAGACAACTCTCCAACTAAATTTGTAAAATGTAAACCATAAACGGCCAAATAACAGTCTTCACCACAGAGCCTTGGCTCACTCCAAATAATATATTACTCTTTGATTAGAACAACTTAATTTGGTACTTGTTTTATGACTACTCCAAATGTTCCTGACACAATTGTCAAGTTTTGCCTTTATTACAAATTTGATTGGTCCTATTTATGTTTTAGTTTTTCAAAGAAGTCACAGAAGAGGAACGGAAGATTTTAAGGGAATATTCAGACAAACGGACAGAGTCAAAGCTATAACAACACAAGAGGACAAATAAATTTCAATACACTCGTAGATGTACGATATACATACAACGAAAATATTACTTGAAGCATTGTCCTGAACAACAACAAATTTATCGGGAAGAGATCAACAATACTTCACATATCCCTATCTAGGAAAACGATTGGACAAAACACCATATAAAAAAGTGAAAGACTGAGCACCATCTATTCTTCCCCAAAAACGGAAACTCCGTAAGGGTAATCAAATTTAGCTCAAACATGTACTTTCTTAATTCTTGCTCATACAAATTTGAGTTACATTCAAGATAAAATGGGTGGACTATTGATTGTGATTCAAACAATGGCAATATATCCTTAGTCATGTGAACGGATATTCAATAACAGTAAACAAACTTGTGAACGCGTCACATTCAGCATTGGTCCTAGCGTTGAGGCGTCAATTTTTTTCATTACTTAGAGAAACGTAGATTTGAAAAAGTCTTTCCGGTTTTGGCATTAACCTTTATTTCCACATCACTGTGATAAATGAGACGTTAAAACTACAAAACGGTGATTGTGAGATTAAACTGAACAATCAGAGTTTTCAAAAGTTAAATCATTTAACTACGTTTTACAAGTCTAATGCAATTATAACTTTATAAGGTTTGTTTATTA
>CM034357.1:32710148-32827498 GCA_019925275.1 Mytilus edulis
AAATTTTTCCCGAGTACAGTTTGGTATCAAATCGCCCCTAACGGACAACATTTTCTCCTGTGAAAACCTTTTTTTTTTTAATTTGAACACAATATTTCCATAGAGTATGGTAAAATATACTGTTGATGTTTGGGGCAATATAAAGTTTTTTTTATCAACTACGCCGTGTATTTTTGAGGGAACATATTCATAGTATGATTGAAACTTGTACTCAAGTTAAATAAGTGATTTAAAGTGTACCAAAGTAATCATTAACTTGAAATGCACTCTCAATGTGTGGTCAATTCTTACCAAACTAATTGAAAAATGAGATCATGATTTTTTTTTGCGAACCTGAAATAGGTATAACAGAACATTGTTTCTGAAGTGCCTGGTTATGGAAAAGACGAAAACACTCTTGTTGAAATAAAGGAACCGGTAAAAGTTTATAAAAACATGGCAGACTAAAGTATGATATCATCCTATATTTGCTCAAAATATTTGTTATATCGAGACTTAATTTCTAAACGAAAACGGGCTGATTATTTGTTTACTCTCACTTTGTTAATGGAAGAGTTAACTACTAAAATTTCGATACTTTAAACTGGTACTCCAGTGGTTCAGTGGGAAGCTGTACTAGCCCACAGCACGGAGATTGCATGTTCGAACCTCAAAGCCGGAAGTGAAATACTAATTTCCTATATCAAATGTAACGTTAACTTTACTATCAATTTCAAAAAGACAGTCATGGATACATACAAAACAAACTCAAATTAAAAACAAATGTTTGTATGTTTTTAAAGAATGTGTGTCCTAATTGCACCCCCCCCCCCCTTTCCAAACAAAAACATCATAGGCCCAAAACACCAAAATTATTATTGGTAATTCATTGAATCTTTACTTTTAAAGTCAAAATTCTATGTGCTGCTTGAATGAATATAATTTAGCCTGAAACTTGTGTCAAGGATTAGATTTGGACAAAAAAACGGCTGAAATCCTTTTTTTTTTGCATGTTGCGGGCATAAACTTTTGGAAGGCAAATAGCACGTATTTCCTCCAACTATACCATAATGGCAACTTTTCTGTATCTATTGCTTTGATACCAAAACTACATCCTATTAGTCCATAAAAAAGTCTCACACGACCTTTTCCGCAAGTATTTTGTATTTTTTCATTTTTTTCCGCAAGTCACGTAACTTTTGGACAGATAACACGTGACTTCAAAAGACAACATTTCTGATATATTAATTATTTTGAACTATCTGATCAATTATCTTTCAAATGGACTCAAAACGATCTTTGTGTGAGCTTCAGTGCGAATGCTATATGCGATTGAACTTTGATAGTGTCTTTTCATAAGGTTACGTCCAATTGGGCGGAACTTGAAAGGGTTAAAATACCAATTTAATAACATTAAAAATCAATCAAAAATAATCTACGCTTGTAAAAATATTAATATTTATAAGTTAAAATCTTAAAAATATATTATTATATATGTCCCAAGTCAGGAGCCTCTGGCCTTTGTTAGTCTTGTATTATTTTAATTTTAGTTTCTTGTGTACAATTTGGAAATTAGTATGGCGTTCATTATCACTGGACTAGTATAATTTTATATTTGTTAATGGGCCAGCTGAAGGATGCCTCCGGGTGCGGGAATTTCTCGCTATATTGAAGACCTGTTGGTGACCCTCTGCTGTTGTTTTTTATTTGGTCGGGTTGTTGTCTCTTTGACACATTCCCCATTTCCATTCTCAATTTTATTATCTTTTAAATGAAAATTCACATCAGTTATCTGCATTCCTCATCAAATTTTGCTAATTTCATTGAATATCTGTCCTTAGGTTCTCTGTTATTTAAAATCCAAGATGGAGAAAGACAATACTACCTTAAGGTTTCACATTCTTATATTTTGTGGAAAACATCAGAACCTGAAAACAAAGTCTTGTATTTATTTCTTGTCATGAATACTTAGATTTGTACGTGCTGTCAAATTTCGAATGCATATTTAGACAGTGTTACATGCAACAACGGTTCGCTCTAGGTATTAACATTAAAATCCATAGATATTCCTATATGTAGTCAGAACGATGGGTTTATTTTTTTTAAACAACCCGGGCTAATCCATAGATAAGCAAATTAAGTTTTAGGCATGCATCAAATTGTATTGACTCTGTCATTATATACTCGATTATCATTTGTTTTATATCTTCTCAATCGGAAAACATTTTCACGTTAAACTCTTTCGACCATGAAGGTTGGCGTACCTTGATCACCTTTGTCAATTTTTGTGTCTAACAACATCTTATTATTGTATAGATGATCAAGTAATTTTCAAACAGTTGTTTCAAAGTACGTATGAAGTTTAAAAATTGACTAAAAGTCCAAGGGGGCAACGAACTAATGGTTAGTTACTCAACTTTTATATATGCATCTAACTATTACACATCAGACAGTATATATTAAAGTTCTTATTGATTAAATGTTCAAGGAATAAGTTGTTGTAACACAAGTGTCTGGAATGTATTTAAATTTACTAATAAAATCATTAAAAGTAAAAGGCAGCTTCAACCTATTGGTAAGTTATTCAACTTATATGTATGCATCTGTTGCTACGTACATACATCATTCTCTCCAAATGCATACAATCTATATTTTGAGATTTATACTTGTGTTTTTCTCTCATTTGACACAACGGAAGTTATGGTACAACGACTCAACGAATATATGACAAAATTACAAAGATACACGTCAATTAATTTGGCTCTGTGAATAGTATTTCATTACAAAATCAACGCAAATAAAGACTGTAAAAAATATCACCCCCTTCATAAAGAAATATAGAATAATATGAAATTAACTCGAAAAGTAGAGGGACAAGGACATAGATTAAAACACATCGAACATACCAAAAAAGGTTTATCGTAGGCATTCAAAATCATTGGGTGCTCCGATTCTGTTAAAGTCAAATACCGAGGGGAAAGTTGAGATAACATAATTCTGTGACCCCTTGAAGTTAAACTCAAAATGTATTATAAATCTTGCTAATACATTGCAATGGCATCCTTCGTATGTTCATTAGACATAAGTCTGTCAAATATCAGTATCTATTTTTTTGCATTTAGTCTAACATATTACCATGAAGGCTTCAAACGTGCAAAACACCAACACTGTCCAACAAAGTCTTATATGGGTTTTTTTTCTTGTGATGACTACCATGAGTATATAGATTGCGTTAAAAAAAAGTAGCCCAAAGAAAGAAAAAATGAAATTGTCACAAACATGTCTTGAAAACGTGAATCTTTACAATGAAGCCTGTGTGTCTATATTTAAAATTATTTAACATTTCTGTATACACCATTCTTCTATTACTTTTACAAGACATATGGATAAACCTATTGAAGTTCGTCAGATGCTCATTTCGTCTACATACGACCCATCAGGGATGCTCGAATGAAAAAGAGTATGTATTTGCATTGCTATACGACGTGTCTCGGTATTTTGAACATCCAACATTGATGTAATTTTGTTTTATGCTTCTGTAATGGTTTCGGTTGGATAATGTGCTAGGTCTTATTGTTTGTAGTTCAAATGTTTAATAAAATAGTCTTTTAATGCCATCATTGTCATGAAATGACAAGTATTGTGAAAATAATTGTATGAAGTTCGTGATTTAATGTTCTTTACGTTAGTGCGTCACTGTTTGTGATGTCCTGTGGTGTCTGTCTTTGATGTTGTTGTTCTGCGGTTTGCATGTTTTGTCGACTATGATATTATTTGTGTGTGCGTTTCTCTGTGATGAGTGTTTTTGCGTGGGTTTGTGCTGAATTTCCGTGACGTAGTGTTGTCATTTTAGCGATATGTTTAACATTGTCATATAAGCGGGAGGTTCGGCTAGCCATAAAACCAGGTTCAACCCAACATTTGTTCTTAAAATGTACTGTACCAAGTAAGGAATATGGCAGGTAGTTATCAAATAGTTCGTTTCGTTGTATGTTTGCGTTTGTTTTTGTTGCACTTCAGTGTTATTGTTGTTCCTTTGTTTTCCTCTTATAGTTGAGGTTTTTCCCTCGGTTTTAGTGTGTAACCCAGATTGGTTTTCTCTCAATCGATTTATGACTGTTAAACACCGGTAAACAACTGTTTAAAATTTAAAATCATAGGTGATCCGATTCTGTGTAACGTATATACCATAGGGGGAATTTATTGCCTTAATATACAAATTATGAATTTAGCTAATACTATAAGTTATATGGTTCGCTACTGACCCCCTACGGATCCATAGAGGGTTAATAAAGGGTTTATTCACCCTCTATGGTCCGTAGTGGGTCAGTAGTTAACTGTATAACGAATTTATCGCACGCTGGACTTTTTCTGCTGCGTTATATTGAAAAATAAACAATGAAACACAACAACATTAATAGATGACGTCACCATTAACGCGTCATGAACCCCCTATGAAATTTATTAACCCCCTACGGTCTCATAGGGGGTCATCACGTGACGGCGTTAAATCAATCACAACATGATATCTTACCCGCGGTGCGATAAATGTCAATGGCATCCTTCATATGGTTATAAATCTGTCAAACACCAGTATAGATATTTTTGAATTGTGTCTTACAAATTGACATTACGGCTTCATTCTTCTTACATTTTGTGCAAAGCAGTGAAACCTGCCAAAATCATATGATTTTTATTTCTTGTCATGAATATTTAAATTAAAGTAAAATCACTTTAACCTTGAGATAACGATGTGTGAAAAGAGGTTTTACAAACATGTCTAGGAAGTGTGAAAAATTACCAATACAATCAAAGTCCCTACTGGGAAGACCGTGCATTTTTATTTCAGATTATCAAACATTTCAATGTACACAATCCTTTTATCACTAATATCAGACATATTAATAAACTCCTCAATGTGTGTAAAATTCTACAATTTCAAGAGTTCTTACACAGCTACTTTTGCATAGGTACTATTTCTGTACTAAAAATATGTAGTACTGGAAATTTACTTTTAATATTCAGTACTATTTTCACGGTGGGTATGGTTGTCCTGCGAGAGAACGTACTGTGCTGGTGATTTGGTCCTGACGGGTGCTGGTGATCAATGAAAAAATGTAAACAAAGACGAAAATAATGATTTTTGACGTTTTCACTCATAAAAAATGGAAGAAAACGGTTGAGATTTTTCAATTTTGTTTCTTAAGGGTTCATATGTAAACCATTAAAAAGTTGACCCTCTAAACTTTTTCAGTAAGCGTAACACAGAAATGCTCATTTTCAGAAAATCTCGAACTGAAAAAATAAAACAAAAATGCTCATAGAGTCCGCTTTCTATACCGCAATCCACGCGACAAAACTATTTTGTGAAAAAACATTGCAATTTATTAACATTTAGCATTTTCTCAATTTATTCATGTCCTGATACTGTGCTGGTGGGTCCTGTCATTGTGCTGGTGGGTCCTGATACGGTGCTGGTGATTTTGGATAAGAAGTTGGTCATATTTGAAACAAATGTTACAAAATCAATAAAATTGGGCAGATAATTGTTGTCAATAGGATCTATGACTCCTATTTTAGCTCTTGTGCATCCATTTGGCTCTTTAATATGTGTTTTGAAATGATCGTAACTTGTATTAAATAATTACATAAAAGGGCAACATCTTTCGTCCAATATCAGATAACAATATATAGTATCTAAAATAAGAATAGTTTTATTAAGATATTTTAAATGCCCCTTACATTGATGCTTCAACAATGATCAAAGCCAATGCCGCATAGACATGTTTGTTAGCGCTCCGCATACCCCTCCCCACTTCCACCCAACCAACCCTCCTCATTTCCTCCTTCATTGTTACAGTGGTGTACCAACACAACAATTTATTACATAAAATAATAACACAAAGACACACATTATTGAATAACGAATGCTTGCAGGTACTGAAAGCTAGTTCAAAGCAGCATTTTCAACTAATAGATAAACCATGTTCTCATATACAAAAATCCCAATCGTGTAGATTAAAAAAGTCTCAAAACTTAAGTTCACATTTTAATGTTTGATGAAGCAGAACTTTAAAAGTGTGCAGTGAATCTTGTTCTCACAACAGTTATTGTCATAATTAGGTTTACATAAGACTCATAAAGGAATTAAGAAGGTATCAAGCAATATTTTACAGTTCAATTTAATGATCATGAATGGAAGGAAATGGTACGTAAGTTTACATAGGACAAAAAGAAATTGATAGTATTTTTTGGCGAAAGACTTAAACGCTTCCTTGCATTATATAGTACAGCTCTTCTATAAAAGCATGCAAAAAAAAACTTTGATTGACTTGCTTGCTATGTTTGCTTGGATGTTTTCAAACAATAGGTAGGCGGAGTTTCAATACATACTGGGATTTGATTGGACAAATACAAACTGACAGGAATTGAAGTTAATGTTTATTTTCCAAATAAATTGTAGTATATAGTAAACAGACTACTTACCTGTCGTTTACAAATATCCAAACAATCATAGCAAGCAATTTAATCAATGGTTTGCTTTGCATATATTTATAGAAGAGCTGTAAATTCTAAAAAAAAAGAAATTTTGTTGTCGTAGATGGTTAAATCCTCAACAAAATCACAATATCTTTGTTGGAACGAATAAAGGTTTTAAATCAAATTTTCGTGGACTTTTTAGCTTCCACCCTGACGAGACATGTTAGCTGTTCGTATGCTGTTGCACCTGACGCACGGAAACTTTCACATTTCCATCTTCTTTTCTGAAATATTTTACCCAGCTCATACTTGACAGGACTGTTATCCTAGTAAAAGGTGTAACCAATGAATTGAACACAAGTTAAAAATTCCATAATACTATATAATTCATTTTATGTGTCAATTTGTTCGAAAAAAGTCGAAAAGAAGAGAGTTTTTTTAATGCCATGATTATCTGCCGCTTTCTAGATCTATGCTTAGCATTTATTTCAGATGACATGGACTCCTCACCCTGGTGACCCTGCTGCCTTTCATAACTTTATCCGTATACATATATTAATAGATAAACAAAAGGCTGCAACTGGTATTTGATTTGTTGTAACGAGAATATTTGTGGTGAATGGAAACTGTGAGGGTCAAAATCTTAAATTGCTTATAAATGTTGCTGGACCCATTTTCGTTATCTGATCTGAATTTTCTGAAATGTGCAAGGTGATAGACATTTTGATTTTTTTTACTCGGTAAGTTTTGCCCTAATTGCTTGAACATTTGCAATATTAAAGCCGATTTCAATGAGTGTGTAGACAAAGGGAATATCTTTGGTTATCTTGCTTGCTGAACAGAAAAGTCATTGTTAGGTTATATAAACTACCCTACTTTAAGAGTAGACTAGTCCGACAAATGACACATCTTTCTGTCTGTAGGACCAGGCTAATTCGAAAGGAGGGTATAGACCTTACCTAACAACGACTTCACGGTTAAGCTAACA
The DNA here is from genome assembly GCA_019925275.1 of Mytilus edulis. Lineage (NCBI taxonomy): Eukaryota > Metazoa > Mollusca > Bivalvia > Mytilida > Mytilidae > Mytilus > Mytilus edulis. Next base: position 32,717,596 of record CM034357.1, read on the forward strand.
AGCAAGCTAACCAAAGATATAACATTTGCCTACATACTCAATGGAATCGGCTGTAACTAAAAACTCGAATACATTTTAACAGACAGTGGTCTGGTTTGTTGATGAATATTGTTTTTCCTAGATTCACTCTTGAAAAAATCATTTGGTAACATTTGGTCATTGTAATACGGACGCCAAGACAATAAATGAACCTCAGACGATCCCTCGACAGAGTTGAGCTTATATATGATCTTATAGCGATTCGGGTTGAAAATCAGTTGAAATTAAGCCAGTTATTTGTGTGTGTAGATTTGTATTGTTTTAAACTGTTATGACTTTTTAAAGTTAAATCTAGGTGTTTAATCTAAGAATTTCTTTTTTAAACTTATTTACTTGTTTTATACTCAATTGGTAGTAAATGTATGAAGTTACGAGATATTTTAATTTTTGAAATTGAAGGCACAATTAACAAAGCAAACGTTAGTTTCAAATAGATTTTTAAGGATAATGTACCCTTGTGTTGATACCATGCTAAACATAACAAAAATTTCTGTACAAAGGTCTGTGAATTTTCTACAAAAATAGTGATTTTATTTTCACCAAATTCTCTTTTTCTACTAAATACAATAATGAACTATAAATAATAATGCTTTGCAAGAAGTTTCCCCTTGATACATGTATATGTACAAAATTATATCTCTATTATTCATTGTCTGTGCTGTTTTGATACTATTGCAGTTTGCACATTTTCGTAATTGACAGGCCACAGGAGGGGGTGATAAACCATACACGAAAATATAAAATATTGATCTAAGTACTTAATTTGCATCTCTGAACCCCCACCCATGCTTGTTTTTTAGGAGGGTGTCTAAAAATGGTCGATTACAGACAGCCGAGTACGCATTTTACTTTCCAGGCGTGTTTACGTTGATTGTTAAAGTCCTGAAAACGGATAGATAGAAACAAAAATGTTTGATTTATCTGGCTTTAGATTCAGTTTTTTTAAATATAAATTAAGTCTACATTTTAATATAATAATACTAAGAATTCACAATATAAAAAAATGCAGAAAAAAAATGGAGATGTGAAATATCTTAATAAGGAGTCATTACTACAGAGATGGTGTGTTTGACACACAAAACTTAAAAGCTTAGTGATATTACCAATATTAAAATAAAAATGTATTTTAGTTTGGTAGTTTTTCCATTTACTCGTTTTCAATCATAATTAAGGCACATTTGATTTTTTATTCATAAAAATATTTAAATATAGAAAAGTAGGACACATTATTCACTTCCTCCCCTGTAATTCTTTATCAAAAATATTTATTTATTTTGGAATTTTGAAATGAAAAAGCTAAGAAATCTTAGTTTTGTTAATGTTCTCTAGGTTATCTCGTCTTCATTCTCTGATATATTCTCTGACATATTCTAGTCTGCCCTTTCATAAAATAGTGATTTTTTTTAGTGTTCGATCGAACTTCCGAAAAAATACCTGATAACCGTTCAGACAAAAAAAATATGTTGAAAAAATCTTACAGATACAGCAAGTGATTCTTAATAGCTGTAAGATACATTTTTCTTTTAAAATACAACTTTTAAATCTTACGGGAAACTATTCCAAGCTTAACACTTTCACTGTAACCTCGCTCTAACTTATCCCCCATCCCCCCAAAAAAAACCAAACAAACAAACCCGCAATACTATTGTCATTCTTATAGTCAGCACTCAATTTTTTTACAAACAAATGTGTTTTAAGCTGCTAAAGACATATGATTCAAACGCTCAGAAAGTCCTTTCTTCTATATTTTTGCTCTCCATTTTTATACAAAACCTTTTACATTTTTATTTTATGGGTTATTGTTGAAGGTCGTACAATGACGTATGGTTGTTAACACATACTTTCTTTGGTTTCTTATGGAAATTTGTCCATTGACAACAAACATACAACATCATCTACTTTATATAAGTATTGTATAAATTACAACGTATTTTGGCGATCTTGCAAAATGATCGTAATCCCGAAAATCGTAAACATATTTTCTTATCTTAAATGGGGCAAGAAGGGTTCAATTAACAGGCCAATAAATAAAATCACAGTTAATTATAAAAAGAATAAAAAATAGGTTTTTTTTTTCTCTCATAATAACAGTAAACAGATTCATAACAATGTCAATTTCAAGAAAGCAGACAACAGTTAATTACTAGTAGTCAATAACAGTACAGCATCAATGATCTTGACTGAATATTTGCCACTTTTAACTAAAATATAAAGGCACAGAACCAGGACATAGGAGCACAGAACCAGGACCGTTTTTCTTATCACCAGCACATCGTCAGGACAATTCCGTTTAACGAACTTGCACGACTTTTGCAATTTCATATTGTTGTAATATACTTTGCATGGTACTTATGACGCATCAGAGAAAAATTAAGCAACAATAGTATCAAAAGTACCAGGATTATAATTTTATACGCCAGACGCGCGTTTCGTCTACATAAGACTCATCAGTGACGCTCAGATCAAAATAGTTAAAAAGCCAAACAAATACAAAGTTGAAGAGCATTGAGGACCCAAAATTCCAAAAAGTTGTGCCAAATACGGCTAAGTTAATCTACTCCTGGGGTAAGAAAATCCTTAGATTTTTGAATAATTCAAAGTTTTGTAAACAGAAAATTTATAAAAATGACCATATAATTGATATTCATGTCAACACCGAAGTGCTGACTACTGGGCTGGTGATACCCTCGGGGACGAAACGTCCACCAGCAGTGGCATCGACCCAGTGGTGTAAATAGTATCAAAAGTACCAGGATTATAATTTTATACGCCAGACGCGCGTTTCGTCTACAACAGTCGTTTTATTGCCGTTCTGATACAATGTAAACAAACCCACCAGCACAGAATCAGGACCCACCAGCACCCGTCAGGACCAAATCACCAGCACAGTACGTTCTCTCGCAGGACAACCATACCCACCGTGATTTTGTTACTTTAAAGTTATTGTAATATTTAGGTACCTGTATTTTACAGTACTTACTTTGTACTTGAAATTTAGGTACTACAGATTTTTGGTTACTATCGTTACATTTTCAGCATTTTGAAAGTTTTTCCATTTCAGATCTCTTAAAATTATGATTTTCAAACATGGAATATTGTATTATTTCTGTACCAAAATTATATTCAGTACTGTAAAATACAAGTACCTAAATATTACAATAATTTTAAAGTAAAGAAATAGAACTAAATAGTAAAAGTAAATTTCCAGTACTACATATTTTTAGTACAGAAATAGAACCTATGCAAAAGTAGCTGTGTAGTAAGATGTTTTAACGTTTAGATAAACATGATACATTGACATTCACTTCCTTTCAAATCTATACATTTTCCGTGTATGTGATACAATATTAAACAACCCTTTGCATACTAGATCACACTGGTTCCCTTGACGTGTAATATTACAAAACGTGTTTTGGTAATCTTTATCAGAGTTAAGATATGCCCCTGTTTTGCGAGAATATTGTCCGATATATTATTTAAACCATTCATATGTGGTACAATATGGATACACAATAGAAATGTTTGTATCTGCAGCTAGACAAACGGCGAAACTGGTTGAAATTTCATTTCAAGTAAGATTATTGAAACCTTATAAAAGTATATACCAGTATCATAAATTTGAAAATGATACAATAATAAACGTAACACACTTGAAAATTTTCAAGAGTATCTGATCAAAAGCTATATTTTACATATATGTTACTGATAAAAAGATCTAATATTTGCTTAAAAATAGCAAGATATAATGAAAATCGTAGCATTATCATGTGTTCTTACCGAATTAATATGTAACTATAACTATTGCGTTTATTATAGAGAAACACATTGAAAAGATGACAGCTACCATATTTTAATAAACATTTTTATTTTCCTTTTGCTGTTTAATTAACCTTTGATCTTTTGCAATTACTGTTAACACTGAGGTTCTGATTTCGAACCACGAAGGTGGCAAGTGCGCTCGACTAAAATCTTAATTATTGACTATGGTTGTCATTTTCCTTCGGAAGGTCGTTGGTTCTCTCCGAGCATCCTGGCAACCGCAACCCATAATGATTGACCATCATGAAATATCACAATAGTGCTGAGAGGCGTTAAACACCAATCAATCAAGAAATATGTAAAGTCGAAAGAAAATCACACAGAATTTTTATGTAGAGTTGTCTCATTGACAATCATACTATGTATCCTTCTTTTGTATGGTGACTAAAATCGTATGATCTGAAGTTTCCAATTCCATTTCAAGATTTTATTATAATTGTGTTGTTTTCCTATATTTTCATTTACGTTTAAAACTGTCACATAACTTTTACTTTGTCTACTTTTGTTTTGTAAACATATGTAGCATTATTAACGAGAGAAAGTGTAGTGTTCCACTTGAATAAGCAATGAACAAAAACCTAAAATCGTTTTTAGCTCAACAACAAATAAGATTGTTCTGTCAATATGAATAACGTGTAATTATCTGATTGGTCGTGATGTATTATATTTTAATGTTTCTTAAACAATACGTCATGTACCACATGATTTAACTATACATATATATACTGCTGTCAGTTGATACAAATCATAAATGTTTTAAATTGAATAAGTAAAAGCGTTAACGATGAAATCATTAATTCTTATCATAGCAGTTCTTATTGGAATGTTATTTGTTCCAGCGATAGAAAGTAAGTTTTTAATCTGTTCGTAGACATTTCCAGAAAAATCACGGAAAACATGGAAAAGGCAAAGATTTAAAATCAGCTCAACGTAAGAAGCTTGTAAGTTTTGTGTAAAGATGGATAGCCGGAGGAAAAGCTTTTATCCAAATAAATTGAATTTCAATGCCTGCACCAAGTTAGGAATATGGCAGTTGTTTCCTCCTTATATGAGATGGTGATTTTGCCAATTGTGCAGGGACTTTCCTTTTTGAATTTGCTTGGATTTCTGTATTTTTGGTGTTTTAGTTTTTATGAAACATGGGACATTACAAAATACAGAATCAGATATTATAAATATTAAGAAACACTTTTTAAATTTATGAAGTTATAATGAAATAAGAAAATATATTACAATTGATATGGTTAAGAATGTTCGCTGTACTTGATTTTGAGTTTTTGCCTTGTATTCAAAATCCTCTTGTTATGTCTATGTAGTGCTTTAAAAAAAAAGCCCTACTTTAGTCTTCATAGGTTTATAACATATAGTTTAAAATCCATATTTGAAAATCTTATAAAATTCTTTTTATTTTTTCATAGTTTTTAAAAGAAAAAAGGTGCCAATGGGAAATGCATTAAACATTTAAAGAAAATCATTTCCAGCCCAATTCAAAGGTTAATATCTCGAAAACAAGCACAAGGACCCTTCATTTTTTCTTATTTTCAGTTCCTTTATTTTAATTCTATTAATTCATAACATCTTTAAAAAGGCTTGTTAAATTGAAACAGAGTACCAAACATACTTAATAACATAAGGAATATCTGATTCACATAAACGTTTAATTATTTCGTTGGAATACAAGCTTTCAATGAATTGTGTGTCAAACCAATTAACATTATTTTCAAACGATTGTTTATTTTTTCTTTTATAGTTTGTAAGGCTGCAAAAACGAAATTAAATTCAAACGAGCCAAATTAATGAAGTTTTTGTCCTTAATCAGATTGTGTACATAAGTTAAACAGAGTGTTTTCCATTGTTTCCAATATCTAAAATATTCTATCCAACAATGCTTTTGAGGCAATGAGTTGTTAGATCTACTTTTGAATATAAAGTATTTTAATGGAAACACAATATTTGTTTTACTATCAGACACAGCAAACATTTATTTCATTTGTGATAAAAGACAGCCATATAATTATTTCTAATATAACCAGTCCGTTATGGATAGCCAGAACATTATATTCCAAAAACACGTAAAATATTTTTTCTCTGATTTCTAACAAAAGTGCATAGTCTTGCATATAAATAAAAATAAATTACATGGTAGAATTCTATGTACATGCGAATTTCTGCTCATGAAATAACAGGCATTGGTAAGGGGAGGGATGGAGGACTCACAAACATGTTAAACCCCGCCACATTATCTATGAGCCTCTCTAAATTCAGGAGCCTGTAGTTCAGTGGTTGTCGTTGGTTAATGTTTGTAATATTTGTTTTTGTTTGTTGTTTTTTTTTGGTTAAAATTAGGCCGTTAATACTATTCAATTGAATTGTTTCATATTTTTCATCTCAGGTCCTTTTATAGCTGACCATACGGTATGGGTTTTTTCTCTTTGTTGAAGGCCATACGGTTGCCTATAATTGCTTACATCCATTTTATTTAATCTCTGGTGGATAATTATCTCATAGGCAATTATACCACATCTCATTATCTTTAAGTTTAGTTTAAACATATTCTATTTGGTGAATTAAAGCAAAATGGATTATACACAATTAAATCATACTTATGAAGTCTTCTCCATAATACAATATAAATAAACACAATTATAGTATAATGAGCATGCATTTAAAGCAAACAGTTTATAGAATATAAATACAAGCTTTCATAGGTAAAAAAAAGAAGAAAGGGAGAGAGAAAAAGAAAAAGAAAGTTTGAAAAGTCATATAATTCTGTGATGAAGACGTGGGTGTTGATGATTATGTTAATGATGTTACGTGTCATTATCAATAACACTTTATGAAGGTAAAAGAAATCTGTTTGACCTTTTGATGAAATTTTCAATTTGTTTTTGAAAATTGGATATTTTGTTCTTTCGAAAGTTCCAAAATTCCGCAAATTAATAGTTTTGTATCTAAAACAAAGTTTTCGGAAAGCCAGTTAAGATTTTTGAATAAGGTTTTCTACATCAAGTTTATTTGGGACAAACGAAGAAAGTAATGATGGACATCCTCAATATCTGACCCACATTGGCAAGAAGGATCATTTATAATACTAGCTCGAAAAAGGTCATAATTTAAGAATAAGGTGGAGCATCGCAATTGCGTTACGATAATATTCAATTTCCTCGGGCCGTACAAAAAAAAAACGTTTCAACTATACTTAGTAGACCACCGTTCTTCAATTCTTTTTAAATTTAGAAATGAGTCGACACTGCGAATTTTTGGGTCAAATTTATTCCACCCACGTATTGTAGAGCGATAAGCCGATTCAGTATCAAGGGAAAGTCTACAAAATGCAACAATAATAGCATGACAATTTCGCTACGGATAGTGGGTTGTACTTTGCACACATTGAGGTACAAGAGCTTTATTATTATTATTAATTTTAAGTGTATACAGTGTATTGATGGTTCAGCAATTACCACAATGTATTGTTTTTTTTAGAAACCAGAAGTCCTTTATATGGAGGGAATATTTTTTATAAAATTTAAATCGATAATCTGCATATTAGAAAAAAGTTCCCAATTAACACATGAAGACATAGTCACTTTTTTATAATCCTACAAAAATAATGTATAGAAAAGTAATAGTTGTTGTTCTTTTGAGATTTATCTACCAATTAATTTTCAATATTGTCGGGTATAGAACTGGCATCTATCTTACTTTTAAATTTATTTGGAATTGCAGTTATAATATCATAAAACTCCACGATATAAATATTGATAAAAAAAATTTTTAACTTATCATATATTCTATGAAAATTAGGCATGAATCAATATATTGTAATGGTAACATTTTGAAACTTTTCTAAAATGTTTGCTCGTTAGAATTACATTTGGCTCATTATACCTGTATTGGTGAAATTTTAAAATTGTTATAATGATAATTTAATCTTAATACAATCTTAATAATTTAAATAGAAAAATATTTGACATTGAAATAATTATATTTGAATTATTATATTTCAAGGTTGGGGTGGAAGAAGATATTATCGAGGAACCTTACCTAGTATGTTTATTAAAATGATATTTGAATCAAAATATTTTATGTGGTAACATTTTATAATTGTTCGAATAATACTTCAATCTTTATAATTTTGATGGCAATTTATTTGCTTTATTAGAATTTTGTTTCAAATATTATGATTTTAATGATAACATTTTAAAATTGATAGAATGATAATTCAATTTTAATACAATCTTTTTTTAATTTAAATAGAAACATATTTGACTTTGAGCGAATGTTATTTGAATTATTCTATTGCAAGGTTTTGGTGGAAGAAGATTTGTTTGGCCAACAGCAACCCCTGCCGCAAACCAAGCAGCAGCTGCTGCCGCCTTTCTAAGTATGTTTATTAAAATGATATTCAAATAATAATATTTGTAGTGTTAACATTTTAAATTGTTAGAATAATTGTTCAATCTGTATAATTTTGATGGCAATGTTTTTGCCCAATTAGAATTTTGTTAGAAATATTATATTTTTTTCAAATGGTAACATTTTGAAATTGTTCAAATAATAGTTCAGTCTTGATACAATCTTTACAGTTTAATGAAAAATGTTTGTCATTGTGAAAAAAATAATGGCATTTTTCTATTTTAAGGAAATGGTAGAAGAAGAACTTTAGCTGCAGCCTGTGTCGCAGCCGCTACCGCTGCTCAAAGTATGATTAGTAAAATGATATCTAAATCGTAATATTTGTTTTAATAACATTTTAAAATTGGGACAATAATAGTTCAATCTTAATAACTTCAATGCTAAAACTTTCACTCTGCTAGAATTATTTGTGAAATTTAATATTTTTATAATGATAACATTTCGAAATTGTGTGAACAATAGTTTAATCTTCATAGATTTAATGAAAAAATGTTTGATATTGTAAGACTGATATTTAAAATTTTCTCTTTGAAGGTGTTTGTCTTCAAAATGCGTTGACAGTAACCCCTGCCTGTGCCGCAGCCGATTTACAAGCTCAAAGTATGAATATTAAAATGATATTTGAATCGTAATGTTTTTTGCAATAACATTTTAAAATTGTTACAATACTAGTTCAATCTTTATAATTGCAATGCTAAAATGTTTGCCCTATTAGAATTATGTTTGAAATGTTATATTTCTAGTGGTAACATAATAAAATTGTTAGAAAAATAGTTAAATCGTCATAAAATCTCTATAGATTTAATGAAAAATGATTGACGTTGTAAGAATGATATTTGAACATTTCTATTTGAAGCTGTTTGTGGTACAAGAATTTAAGCTGGTGTTCAAGGTATGTTTATTCAAATAATATTTGAATCGTACAATTGATAATGGAAATGGGGAATGTGTCAAAAAGACAACAACCCGACCAAAGAGCATAAGGCCGAAGGCCACCAACATACTAAACACAATGCATATGTCTGAGCAACACGAGATCTCCGTCATGCCTTTTAAACAAATAGTTGCATCTGTGTGAGAAGAATTTTATAATAAAAACTAACGATCAACAAAATTAGAAATATATTTCACATGAACAAATATCTTAAGACACATCCAAATCTCTTATTTTTAAACATAGTTATATACATACAGGAGGAGTTAGTTTGGGAGGTTAATTAGGAGGCGGTTTAGGATGAAGTCTTCAGGGAAATGCTGGAGGAATTTTACATTAAGAATGGGGATGAATCATTAAAATTAAATTCATTTAAATTGTACAATTAAATATAATATCCATATGAATACATTGTACAAGGATTCACAATTATCAGTAATTACTAATATGAGGCAGGCATTACCTGTAAATGGGGACGAAGTCTGTATGAATTATTTTTTTGTAACTTAAGTATTTGTTAAAAAAAAGAAACGGAAATACCGTAACGTTTCCGATTTTGGTTCTGTTGTTAGGGATTTTAGTTGTGACGTTATTTAAATTATGACGTCATATGCAATGTAAACAAAGAAACGCTATCATCACGTAACGTTTTTTCATATCAAGGAATTATTAAAAATGAAATTGGTATTGCGCGTTCCTTCCTATTTTATACTAGACTGATAGATATATATTTTACTCAAAGTTTCATACAAACGAGACCGGAAAAAGGAAGTACATTGTACATTTCTGCGCCGGTCCGGGATTTCAAAACACGACAAAAAAAATTTGAACGATTTTGAGTTCATTAGTACAATGAAAAATTCGGGAAATTTTCCCGAATTTTTTTTTTATTGAATTTTCTACTGTTATTGGGGACTTCGTCCCCATATAACTTTTTGTAGAAGATAAGATACACCAAGGCCGTAACTACCCTTGAGGCAAGTGAGGCAATTGCCTCACTAAAGTTTCGACACTGATTATTTTTTTTTTACATATATATAAATGTAATAGTCATTTGTTGTTCTGTCTCAACCTTGATTTCTATAACTTGTCATCATTCCTTTTAAACTATTCTTTTTGGATATAACTCAGCATCGCAACGGGTGATGTTTCTCGATTACATTGACCTAGTAACGATAATCATCATGGATCTCTAGTTATAAATGGGCTATTGCAGAAAAAGGAAAAGCGACATTGAAGGTAAAGAAGGAATAATTCTAGTAGACTTTTTTTGTGAACAGAGTCTGAGTATTGCATATAACTTCATTAGTGCAATCCAAAAACGATAAGTAGACTGACAAATCAAGTACTGGTCATCGGAAGGGGACAGTCATGGCTGCGTATTCATTTTGCCGTTTCACCACCTTTTGACAAATCAAGAACTGGGCATCGCAAGGGGGCATTCCTGTCTGCGTATTCATTTCACGAAATTTAATCTTTCTCTTTACAGGCGGGTCACAGATAAATAAAATATAAATAATATGAAACATGCATGGATTAGTTTTTATCCATGTTTTTTTAACCTTAAAAATTGAAAGAATATCCCATATTCCAATTTAATACTATTGAGGAATGGTAGAACCTTTAACACAGGATTTCGTCTTTTCTTATTCGGGACTACGGAATTTCGCTTCTTTATATTCGGGGTTTCGGAGTCGGACAACCCCAACCCCTAACCCCTTAATTTATAGATTCTGGAACTAAAATACCACCAACTATTTCCAGAAATACTTGGAAATTACGGACCTACTTGTAAACGTCAAAAACTCCATTCCAATTTCCCCTGTACCCATATCAGATATACTTACTATATAGATAGAATCATATACTTGTATCTTATCTCATTCTATCCCTAGTTTGTCTTTTCTTTGTCAGCATAAAAGCGAGTTTAATATTTTGTAACTGCGATTGTAAGATGGTGCTTACAGGAAAGCGTAATTCCCTTTTGCAAACAATACTGTTACTACAGATGCTGCTACGGAATTGCTGATGGAGAAGGAATTGGAAGAAGACATTTGTCATTGTGTTGATGATAATGTGCTACCTTTAGAAACACAGACTGCCCTGAAATGACTGAAAACTTGGAAAAGAGCATGCATGAGTGGAGAGATTGTGCGGTCTTGTCATGCTCCATGCAATAAGGATATCAGCAGACCAAATTATAATTCTGAAACTATTTGACTGAACCGCCGTAGAAAAAGTTGGCAAACTCTACTGAATCGATGTTTGTTCTATGTTCTGGCAGCAGACTCAAATCAGTGATATTTGGATGATTATCTAACATATAAATTTAAATAAAGTTGTTAAAACTTTGGTGTTAGTAAAAGTCTTAAAATATGAAAAATTTATATAAAAAGTGTCCAAATTCAAAACATTATCAAACTCTCTAAAAATGCCTAGAATGCAGGATTTTGCACCATTCATTTCATACCCTCCAAAAAAAATGTTCGCCTCGCTTCGCTCGGCTCAATTATTTTGCCTCACTAAAATAAGATGCCTAGTTACGGCCTTGTACACACACATGAAAGCAAGGTCCAAAATTTAGAAAATGACCTTGTTATTTGACCTTGACACCATTATTCTTTAGGTGGACCAATGACCCCAAATCAAAATACCAATAATGCACCATTTGTGTTGATTATGAAAGTAGAGGACCATAGAATAAATGTGTAAATACAATGGAGTTATTAAATGTATAAAAAATATTAATTTTTCAAAGAACTTATTGTGTGAAAAAGGGACTCTTTACCGCGAGGAACCGCATCACGAAACGATTTTCGGGATGTGGTAATTTACATAAAAAAATAAATCACACAATTCGTACCCCGAAAATTCACACATGTGAAAATGTCTCAGCTTCGAAACGAACTATCATACATATCCAAGTTTACAATATGGACTGAGCTAAAGAAGAAAATGTTAACATTAACGCCGATGGAAAATTCATTAAGCATACTGACCCAGATCTCTATCACTTAGGCTTCATGGGTGTATATACCACTCATCTCAAATACTAAAGGGGAAATAACTGTCATATAGAGTCTCGTTATCGTTTCCACTAAAATTTGATCAAAACATTTTGAAGATTTAACGAACCATTTGTGAAAATAAATTTATCAATTTCTTTAACGGTTGCGGACTTAAACTTCCTTGTTGTTAACAAAACAAAACATGATCATACACCTTCTTTGAATACATGTATCCGACTTTAATTTCTATATGCATTAAAAGAGCATAGTCCAGTCCTTTACCAGTAACACACAATATGTCCTAAAACTTAATATGTCCTAAAACTTAATATGTCCTAAAACTTAATATGTCCTAAAACTTAATATGTCCTAAAACTTAATTTGTTGATTTAAATTTATGAAAATTATAGCATCTTCATACATATAACTCATATCTTATTTCGTTCATTGCAGGTTTGCCTAATCACCATGACGATAATGAAAAGACAAGAAGAACATATCGTTATAATAAATCTCAAACAAAACTTTATACTTGTAAAGCATTATTTTCTGCCAAATCCCAATTCGTCCGAATCTTTGTCTACTGATTTTATCGGGACTAAATAATGAGGAGTTGGACAAAGGTAAGGGAACATGGGAATGACGGGGAAGAATGTAAGAGATTGTAAAGAGGGGATTGGACATTCACAAATATGTCCAATCCTGCATGGTTCGACGTGTGGCTGTGAAAAAAATCCTTAGCATGATTTCATTGATTGCCGTTTTCTTGTTTTGTACTATATTTGCTTTTCGTTTATTTTGTACATAAATCAATAACACGCCGTTGATTTGGTCGTTTGAGATTGTCAGATCCTTTCATAGCTTGTAATGTGATATGAGTTTTTTGTCATAGTGAAATGCCCTTGGTGTGATGTATATTTGCGTCTATGTCATTCATGTCTCTAGTGGATACTTACAACATTCGTTATAATACCACATCTTCTTATTTTGATTGTATAAGTATGTGACTGGCCATTTTTCTGGACCATGTCAATCATATTAAATAAAACTACAGTTTTTAATATTCACCAGCACTATTCACATGCATCGACCAACGTTCACTTATATACCATTTTTTTTTTCAGAACATTATATATAATAAAAACATTGGTATGAAGCTGTGGTTATTGGTTTTCTCAGATGTTAGTTCCTGTTCATTGACTTAAGGTCACTTTAATTTGTGGATTTTAATATAGCATATGTATGTAATACTTGTGTCTGTCTTTTCAAAACAACCTAAAAAATATGGTGAACACTTTTTAATAACCAGTATTCTAAATGAACTTTTATTAACACACTTTGATGATATTAATGTTTTAATATACTATACGTTTTGCAAATTGCACCCTCAACAAGTCATGTTATTTGTTTTCAGATGCGTCTTAGACTCTTTATAGAATCATAGGTGTAACGGCTCAGGAGAAAGTTTAATTTATCAACCACATGCGGAAGGTCAGAAGTGGTTTTCCCAACTAAAAAGCCTAAGACTGATATTCATTATATAAATGAAATACCCTTGAAAGGAACGATAAATACAAAAAATAAAGAATTATATTAAACGGTAAATTATGACGTTGTGATTTGTTTAACGCCGTCACGTGGTGACCCCTTTATGGATCCGTTTGGGGTTAGTAAAGTTCATATATGGTTCATGCCGTCGCGTCTACTGTTTATGGTGGCGTCATCTATTGATGCTGGTGTATTTCATAATTTGTTTTCTGCAAATCTCAGCAAAAAAGTCCCTCGTGCGATAAATTAGTTAAATGGTTCACTTCTCAACTCATAAGGACCATAGAGGGTAAGTGAAATCCAAATGAGATTCGGCCTTACGCCTCACCCCCTATTGATTTTCATAACCTCTATGGATCAGAACGGGGTCAGTAGCAAACCATAACACTTATAGTAGGTGGTATATATTTTTTTTCTAGTGATGTGTATATAACCATTTTTTTTGTATGGCAATCGCCAATGGTAGTCAGCAGGGTTAAAGAACATCAGTTGTTCGACCTGTTAGTCAAATGCGTTTTGTTTAAATATACTTTTTCACTTTTTTGGTCTTTTGGAAAATGTTGTTTGTGCTGTTTTAGACCCTTCTACAACGAAATTTGTTTTACATGCACACGTATAAAAATTGCGGTTTTTATCCAACGCAATCATAGGTTTGAACGTAGTTTTCAATTTAAACTCGTTTATATTTTTTCGTTTGGGCTTGTATCATATTTTCTCTCCGGTTTATATGATGCGTTCATCCTATATTGACTTTAAAATTCAAGAGTCTATCTTAAATGAGGGTACATTTTATATGGCCTTCCAATACCGTTTCGATCCCTAACATCACTGAAGAGACATTTATTGTCGAAATCCGGATCTGGTGTACAAAAAAATATATTGACACCTTATTTTGTGGCATAACATCGTGGCCACAATTTAATTATTTTCTGTTTAGTATTACATTTACATTAAGATCCATTTTGTTACATCTTGTGATCAATTTTATTTGGCAATCGCCAATGGCAGTCAACAGGGTTAAAGAACATCAGTTGTTCGACCTGTTAGTCAAATGCGTTTTGTTTAAATATACTTTTTTCACTTTTTTGGTCTTTTGGAAAATGGTGTTTGTGCTGTATTTAGACCCTTCTACAACGAAATTTGTTTTACATGCACGCGTATAAAAGTTGCGGTTTTTATCCAACGGAATCATAGGTTTGAATGTAGTTTTCAATTTAGACTCGTTTATATTTTTTCGTTTGGGCTTGTATAATATTTTTCCTACGGTTTATATGATCTGTTCATCCTATATTGACTCTTAAAATTCAAGAGTCTATCTAAAATTGAGGGTACATTTTATATGGCCTTCCAAATATCGTTTCGATCCCTAACATCACTGAAGAGACATTTATTGTCGAAATCCGGATCTGGTGTACAAAAAATATATTGACACCTTATCTTTGTGGTATAACATCGTGGTCACAAGTTAATTGTTTTCTGTTTAGTATTAAATTTACATTGAGATCCATTTTGTTACATCTTGTGATCAATTTTATTTGGCAATCGCCAATGGCAGTCAGCAGGGTTAAAGAACATCAGTTGTTCGACCTGTTAGTCAAATGTGTTTTGTTTAAATATACTTTTTCACTTTTTTGAGCTGCAAAATATTCAAGGCAGCTAAATTAAAGTGCAACATAGACATTGAGCCGCAAAATTATCTCATTTTTAAGGAAGCCAAGTGCAACATATACATTGAGCTGCAACAGTTTTTTTTTCATCTACATCCGATTTCACCTGGATAGATGCACGCTTGATAAAGCTAGTTGGTCTAGAGAAATATTGCGTTTATTTTCATCATTTTGTAAATATTTTAAACATTCTTATATTTACATACTAATTAGTGCGTTAAAATTACATTGTTAGGCAATCTATAATTTTATTTGTGTAATTGAATTAGTCTTTGTACTGATTAATCCACACTCCCATAGATTTGTATGTCATATGCTGCTATTTATAGGCACTTATATATATATATATTTGGATAAAAACACTGGGTGTCCTCCATCCAGATGGCATCAATAGAAAGAAATAATTAAATTTACAGTCTAGTGTTTATATTATTATATTCAGGATTTTGGATTAAAATCAATCGATCAAAACTTACCTGTATTATTACTGATCTATGTTTACACCTGATACATTATATATTATTATTGTTAAAACTTTTGTCACCGAAGAAGGCCATTTGTTGAGCCGAAATATTTGCAATTATTGTATAATTTATATCATCTGTTCAGTTTTTCAATCTATGTGCAATGATATTCAACACTTGTTTGTCGTGTTGATGTTTAGACGAGTTGTATATATATATATATATATATAACTCGTCTAATGTTTAGACGAGTTGTTATATATATATATATATATATATATATATAACTCGTCTAAACATCAACCCAACAATGTTAGATCTGTAAATTTGCTTTCGCAAATTTTTGGTTCTTCCCTCGCCGGGATTCGAACCCACGCTACTGTGATATCGTGACACCAAATCGCCTGCACTGCAGCCGTCCCGCTAGACCACACGACCACCTGGGCTCTCAAAAAAAGAGCTTTCGCTGGCCGTGTGTTACCTTTCCTCGTCAGTTTCAATCTAACGGCGTACTACAGTACATGATATATAAGGCATGAAGATGTTATTGTTACAGATCAGCTAAATTATCTCTCTCTTATCTTCTATATATATATACTCGTCTAAACATATATATATATATGCACGGATTATGTACGGCAAGCGACCATCAGTCGCCCAGCAAAAATAAAATGTGGTACTATTGTTATAATTATGTTTATTTCAAGGACGGATAAATACACCTGTATAAAACATGTATTATCAATTATTATTTACAGTGCTTATATAGCGCGTATCTAAATAAACATTTACTATAAGCGCTTTACAGTGCATATACAAAAAACAATGATTCAAGTACATATATATATAAATAAACACACTTTAAAAAATATATATATCAATGAAACCTATGCCGTATGAAACGCATAAACGACAAAAGAGGCTTCAGAAACTGAATGCGTAAACAGTTGATGCGTCTTCTGCTGTGCATGCATTATTCTCCATATTTATGCGATTTTACACTCTGTCATAATGTCATAATCGGAAACAGATTGTAAAAGTATAAATCACGTGACTATACTAAAGCATAAAGATATAAGACTGCGAAACATGTTGCTAGTGAGTTGCGACACCGACACATGGTATCGGTCAACCAACTCCGTGATGGTGGCAATAAAACTGATGACTCATCAATTTCATTTATTTTCTTCATTCTATAAACTCTATTAAGGATGTTTGCGTATCATGTTTTGAAATTTTATCAGATTTTTCTAAATCCTGTGCATGCTGTGGGTGTTTTTCCATTTAAATGTCTTAAAAAAATTTGCCCATGGGCCCCCATATTTTTTTTTATAAATCTTTTACATGTATAATTATAAGCCATTTGTAAGACCATATAGATAAAAAAAAATTGTTTTAAAAACCTATTTATCAATGTTTATCATTTCTAGAAACAGAAAAAAATATATCAAAAATTGGTTATATCCTTATTTCCATTTTCAACACAGATTACATGTGTGAAAATTACTAGTTGTCATTATTGAAATCTTAACATTGTTCTTCGATAAGACAAAACAGTAGTACTTTTCCTTATTAACATGTGATTTATCATTTATACGAATGCGTGATATATATTCTCCTAATTCCTTGATTATTGATGTTGATAATATTTCACGGTCATGTAGCATGGACACATTCTTGTCACAATTCAATGCATATCATCATACACTTAGGAACTTCCATTTGTGGTAATTGATGTACTTTAGTCGAGATATTTGGTTTTAAACAAAAACATAAAGATGCTATATCTTCGTTTGAATTGTACTCCGGATGAATGTTCTGCAAAGAGGACACCTTCTTAATTTTGGTGAGCACTGTGCACAAGTCACCAAATGTCCACACGGGAGGAATGTTACACCTACTTTTTCGTCTAAACATATTTTGCAGGTATAAAGATCTTTCATTTTTTCTATCTCTTTCTGTAGTTCTTCTGGATCATCATCAGCTTAAACAGAAAATTTATAAATGTTATATAATGATATTATAACCGGTTAAATAAAAGCGTCAGTGAAATTTTTTTTTTATAAGCGTAGACCACAACTAAAATAGAAAATGGAGCATGCAAAGAAAATCACTACTAAAAGTTGTTCTATGTTGTGATGTTATGCTATTGTTTCAGAAAAAGGGAGAAGGTTTGGTACCATTAAAACGTTTAATCCCGCTCCAAAAAGTCAGGAATCTGATGTTCAGTAGTTGTCGTTTGTTTATGTAATAATACGTGTTTCTCGTTTCTCGTTTTTTTATATAGATTAGACCGTTGGTTTTCCCGTTTGAATGGTTTTACCCTGGTAATTTTGGGGCCCTTTATAGCTTGTTGTTCTGTGTGAACCAAGGCTCCGTGTTGAAGGCCGTACATTGACCTATAATGGTTTACTTTTTTTTAATTGTTATTTGGATGGAGAGTTGTCTCATTGGCACTCACACCACATCTTCCTATATCTATATACTCAACATACATTAATCTTGAAATATTCATAATGACATTTATAATTTCTTACATAATGTGAATTCATCTAAATAAGTTTTATACTAATTTTCGTAGTTACAGGAGAACAATGATTTCAAATTTTCAACGAATTACAAATTTTCCAAAGGAATGTAAGCAGACTTTGCCAAAATAACGTAATTACATATCCACGAATATTCAAATTTTCCACAACCACGAAAATCGGTACCCACAAAAATAAATAATTCCTCAGTAATTATTTGATTCATACCTTTCTTTGTCTCGTCAGTTTCAACAACTGTTGCAATCGACTCTATAGTTAATGATTTGATCTCTGTTCCACGTGATTCAGGACTATCCATGCAAGGTTTAGACCCATTATATTGACTATTGGCCGCTTTATGGTCGTTTCGAGAGGCTAATTCAGTTGCACTCATCTCAAGCAAGGAGGTGACAAGATGTCCAATCGTAATGGAATGCCAACCTAAAATATATTTTTATTATTTTACATGTTCTCTTTTGAATCAAAGATTTAAGCCATGTCTAGCTATATCTAGTCATGATCAAGGAATTATATTGTATTATCAAAACCCCTCGGTATTTACATTTAATTGACATTGTCTCTATCAATGCTATCGACGTATTTATATTTTGGGATAGAAACAATTCATAATCATTAATCAAAATAAACAAATAAATATTCAAATCTTAAAACACAATTTGTTTCACTCTTTCTTTTTGTTTGTTTTTTAACTGTTTCGTATTCTTTATTTCCTATTCTCCTTTGCATAGTGCTTACTGTTATTGTTTAGCTATAGTGTTTTTAACTATGTTAATTTCATTCGACGAAAACTATATTGAAATTCAAATGTACTGTCCTTTAAATAAATCACGTTGCTTTAAGTATTTGGAATAACCGTATTTCTAAAAGTGTTGCGAGTGTCTATCTGTTATTTTCTGCGATATTCATTTCTACCAAATATTTACACAATCCCAATAAACAAAGTTTGCATTGTGTATGGCAATTACAAGCTCACAATAATATGCATGGAACATTCCTTTTGAAAAAAAATCTCACTTATACTTATAATAATTCACAATAATTCGAGATATGTATTTAGTCAATATGAATTGATTTCTGAAGAGGAATATGATGCAACATCCACTAAGAATTAAGAGCAGGTAAATATGTCGACATGTAAATTAATCATTTATGTGTATTTCATTGCAATAAAATACCTGTTGTTTCTATGAGCGACATCATGCATACTCTGACAAGTTCTTCGTCTTCGAACATCTTTTCTGAAAGAACATACTGTGCAGCTTCATGCTCAAGTGGATTTCGAGTGGATTGTGTTGTGTCTACAAATATAAAATAAATTATCATCGTTGTCAGCACGAGTAGCAATCAGCATCCTCGTCATGCATTTTTAATTATCACTATGCTCTTCAACTTCGTACTCTATTTGGCTTTTTTTACATTTTTTTTTATTCGAGCGTCACTGATGAGTCTTTTGTAGACGACACGCGCTTCTGGCGAAAATATAAAATTTCTTTTCTGTTATCTATGATGAGTTTATTATTAGCAAAGAAGGGACAATTTTGTTAGATAAGTTTGTTATCGTAGACGACAAGTTCTGGATTGCCATGCTGTCTTACCACCAGTAAGTTAATAACTGACTTTGACTACGAACAGAGAGGCGTGGCAGTAATGACATATACAAATGAAAAGGTTAATATATTTTTAAATTCAAATAAAAAAGTATAAGTGTTAGATATCGCCGGTTCAAATCTTTAATATTTCAACTGAATAGGCATTTACATGCTTTACATATTGAGACAAATCTCAAGATTTCCTTATAACTATTTCTTGGTTAAACATAGTTTAAAATGTAAGGAAAAATTTTGCAAACATGTTTTGTTTTAATAATTTGCCGTTTGTGCATTGGTTGTATTTTTATGAAACTTATGTATTGAATATGTAATTAGTATCATAAGTTACCTCTTGTAGACCACAGAGGATACAGTTTTGTCCACGTTAAAACATTGGTCGTGATCCAATGAATTTAAAAGCCTTTGTTTCATAGGATAATCGTTAAAAAAGGAAAAATAAGAACATTTAAGTCTATTTTATGAACTTATAGAACAAGTAACCATTGAATTAAAGTCCAATCTTCAGAAACAAAAAAGAAGATAATAATACACTTTAGGATGCATTAGATTTCTGTTTAGAAAGGGCAAATTGGAGTTACATCTTAGTACATTCTCATGAATGAAACCATTTATACACTGACTTCCATATAAATGGTACATTGTTGATGTAAAACATAAAAGTACCTGTTGGTTCTAGTTGAAGTGGTTCACTTTGCATGTTTTCTCCATCCTGAAAGAGAATAAAAGTTATATTAGGATAAACTATTATCACAGGGATATGTCCTGCCTTTTTGTAATTTTGATTATGCAAATGTTGAAATCAAAATAGCAATACTTTAACATCTTACACAATATACAAAGTCAATGAACCATGACTGAGTTACATGGCTAAACAATCTCCATGTAAATGAGATGTGTCAATGCTTATACATCTGCATACTAAATACCATCATGACCATTGACTCATAATTAAGTTGATCCAAAATCTATATACAAACATTAACTAGTAAACTATAGATAAGTTGCAAAGCCAATAAGAGGGCGTGGGGCTATATAATCTCCATGGAAACGATACTTGAAAATGCCGTCAAGACAAAGACAGCATCTGGATTAAAAAAAAATCATTCAGAGTTATAGAAATTTTAGATAATGTCTGCAGGATTACGAAAAAAAATGTTTTTTGGAATTTACTTCGACATGGATTTAGCAACATTGAATTCATTAGAATTATATCAGCAGTACTTCTTACGATGAAGAAATTTAGAGGGAAAAACTCCATAAAGATCCATTTAAAAGCATGAGCATATAAACTTGTCAGCATGACTTAATATATATATATTTATGTTATCATTGGTAATAGTTATATGCATTACATCAAAATATCTAAATGAGTTTCACAAATGTTAAGACCTAATAACGTAACAACTCCGTCTTTAATTGTGATTATTTCACAAAAATTATGAAAATTTCGACTTCATCGGATTAAGAGCTCAAATACATGTTTAATTTGACATCATTAAAGAGTAGATTTTTTTAGAATTAATTTACATTAACAAAATCTCATCCCCAACGAAAAATTCAAAAGTTGTGCAAAACTTGCCATGCAAGAGAAAAACAAAGAATTGATTTACAAACATAGTAATAATGGCGTGGTTGGTTGAGATGAAAAATCAAGAATTATTGTTAAAACTGTAGGTTTATCAGCATATTATTCATGTTTATTCAGTCATTCGTAAACTATTTACTCAAAGGATAGACTTATCCAATCGATCTTTATTAAAGCACAGCAAATCGACTTTCGAATATAACTTGAAATATAAAAAAGAACATTTGGTATGATTTCCAATGACACAACTCTCCACAAGAGACCAAAATGACACAGAAATTAACAACTATAGGTCACCGTAAGGCTTTCGACAATGAGCAAAGCCCATACCGCATAGTCAGTTATAAAAGAACCCGAAATGACAATGTAAAACAGTTCAAACGAGAAAACTAACGGCCTTGAGGTTTGATCTTTATTGCGAGTTGTATGTTTTGATATGTTTGAACTAGAACCTTTATTAATCATCAGACCTCTTTCAAATTTGCCAAACAAACATGAAAAGGGAAAGCCATTTTCTAGAAAAAAACTTGGGAAAATATAATTATGTTCGCTATGATATCACATTCATTTCTAATTAGATTCTCAAAAAAAAATGTGAAACATTCCGCACAATGCATTTGCTACATTGGACCATTTTTTTTTTTAGATAAGGTAAAAAGTATTCAAAATTATTCATGTTTAGGTATTTGGCATGTTATTTTACATTGCACTCATGTAATCATTGATTTTAATGACATACCTAGTAAACATTTTGTCTAAACACGTCATTCTAAACTTGAAATCAACTTTATGATACATTATGTGCATATCTTTTAAATCGCAAAAATATTCAATTGAATTGTACTTTATATAATTTACAAATTAACACTTACGGTGTTTAGTCCTAACATTTGTACAACGGTATCAATGAATTCTTTTCCTTTCCGTAAAGTGAGATACTGGCATCGTTGTGACCATCGAGCATGTTCGACCCACACATTATCATTGTCTTCCCAGTTTCTTAAACCTTCAAACATATAAAAATCAGTTTTTCTAAATATACACAAGCAGATAAATAAATATCAGGAAATATATATTACTAAAATATATTTAACATTTGCACAACTAAGAATGTAAGTCTCATAATTTTCTATGTTGTGTTTAGTGTTGTTTTTAGTATATCAGGTTTTTTTTATCGTTTTCTTTTTCTTTCAAATTGTACGTGTACTATACTTTAATGTGTTACTGATGGGTCTTTTGTAGACGAAACGTGCGTCTGGCGTAAATATAAAAATCCTATCCTGGTATCTATGATGAGATAAATATAGGCTTATATGTTTCCTTTACAAATGAAAAACTCTTACACAAACATTTTTTTGGTACAATAATGTTATACAGATTTATTAAGTGCATGTACTTGTAAAATTTATTAGGTAATTCGAATGTACGAAATCAGGTTTATCAAAAAGGTAAGGTAATCAATGTCTTGACTTTCAATTTGTTCAAATAGGATTTAAAGACTTCTTTGTAATGTAACTGAAAATGGATGGATGTTTATAATACATTTTAAATGTTATTGTCTTTCTCAACCAAAACAATTTTATCAAAAGCCGAAGGATTCTTATTTTGTCATTTCTATCTACGTCACAGCGGTATGAAAAGATATGTCATTATACTTGGACTGTTCATCACACTTCTTACAGTAGTAGTCGATAGCTTGAGTATTTAAATGACAATTGGTTCTTATTCAAATAGCTGTAGGTGATATATATAAGATGACACCGTACATAAAAATGTGCGTCAAATGAAGATTTTACGGATATCTCAGTCTGTTTTTCCTGATAGTATTGCTCTAATCTAAATAAACCCCAATACGCTGAACATTTATAACATCTAGCACGGTCAACCTCAAATAAAAAGTGTTGTTTTAAATTTGAGAATATCTCTTCACGTTATTTTGTTTTAACTTTTATATTCTTAACAATTCCTAGGTTAATTGTTTCAGGCAACAGTTGCTTGCGGTCAATCAGTACTTACCAATGCCACAATGAAAACATCTCACACAGTCTTCAAAATCTAAAAAATAAAAACAATACAAAACTTACATTTGTAAGCTTAAAAATTCCATCGATCGTTTGATTAATTAACTTACATGAATAAAAACCTATAGCTTCAAATATTAATGTAAACACAATTAGCGTATAATCTAGAAGTTTTTGCCGTTTAATGGAATTAAAAAGTTAAAGATATTACAAGTATTGACATGTTAGTCAAAAGTTAGGCTTATACTGTAAATCAATCAAATCGAGTCGATACTCGATGTTAAATTTTTTTTTCAAGACAACTGTTACCAACTTTATAGTTTATATATATAATGTATCATAATTATGAGTAGATAAACATTGTAGCCTCTACACACATGTATTATATGATAGCTTTATTGCTGAATGAATTATATTTATATTAATTGTTTATGCTACTTATGATATTGTGCATGTTTAAAGCATTTAAACTGAAAATGCCGACTTTTTTCCAACCGTATAATTATAACATATATAAGAAAGATTTGCGTATATGTATATTTCTGCAAAGCTGTAGAGTTTATATATGTCCGTTGTTTAACGAATGTGTTAGGTGAAATACTATATTAGTAATTGTTTTAAGATTAAATGATCATTAATTTTTCTGAATTAATATTATAATCGAGCTTTTACAAGTATCCAAATTAGAATATACCTTTTTTCATCATGTTCATTGGAGCATTGTACATTGTAAAATAGGAATACTCACGGGTGAAGAAAAATCCGCATTCAGCGAGATCATAAGGATGAAGGAAATTCCTGTTTGCTGGCCAGTCAAAATAAGAATCTCTCCTTTTTTGCAATGGCTCGTAATTTGGATATTTTATTTTCAATAGTCTTCCGTCGTATTTAAAAGTTAATTGTTCTTGATTGCTTTTCAATGATCCGTTCTGTGTCATCATCGGTTGGTGGCTTACAGAAGGCAGATTATTACGTGGATTTTGAGTGATACCAGACAAATATGGCATTTGCTCCTCGGATTCTAAAGAGAGAAGGTTTAAACTATCAGTAATGGTTGTGTTACCGTCGACTGATATTTCTCTTGTATAAAGTGCAGGGAACGTTTGACTTCTATTCATAATTGACTCGTGAGTTTCTGTACCTGGTGATTCACTGTATTGATTGTTTGATACACCAAATTCTCTTCTTACAACATTTTCAGAATAATCTATTCCTCGAGATAAACCATCCTTTTCAGAAATGTATGGATATACTTCATTCCCATTTGCATTCGAAGATGTTTCTATTGGAATAGCTTGACCTATGGTTCTTGACTGATTATTGTGTTGTTCTTCGTAGTTATCACTTGACACAATGAAGTTCGCAGTTATTGCATCATGTCCATCATCCGTACACATGATCGACAAATCTGAAGAGATTTTCTCGTCGCAGAGCTGTTCTGTATTCCCATTTGGTTTCCCTTTAAAATAATTGCATTTTAGCTATTTAAAGGGTGTTTACAAATGAGCAACATGTTCGTTGAAATTGGTGCGTTGTGTGTGCATCATTAAAACTTTATTTTTGTATCCTTATGACATATTTTGTTTTACTTAATTAGTAGCGTGATTAATACATATTATAACGGTTACGTGTATCAATAATAGAGCCTCAACATCAAGGTAACGAGTTCATACAAAATAAAACAAACAAAACATGGAACTTGATATATGCCAATCAGACAGCGTGGAAACGACGCCAACATATACATTCAATAATCTACAGTTTAGTACAACAAAGAGGTCGTTTTGTGAAAAACGAGTCATCAAGTTAACATTCACTAAAACACGTGTTACTAACAATACTACCAAGACTATCATTTGTAAGGGTTTTGAAATGAAAATGGCGAATTAACATGTATTGGGGTTAAACAATGTTTTGTAATATGTGCCTAAAGAAAAAAAGAAAATGTTGTCTCATAATGAAAATCAACATAAAAATACTATACTCTTTCATAACATACCGATAACAAAATAAAATTTAAATATATATAAGTGATAGCACCAAAAAATGTTAACAAAACCATTTTGACAACTTTGCTCATAATTCATACTCAAAACTAAAATCATGGAATCATTGTCTATTCTAACATCAAACATTAATATAAAATGTGTGAACTTCAGAAATTATTTTTTTTTTAAACTAGAGTGATGATATTTCAGTAGATCATAAACTATGTATTTTTACTACATGTAAATCATGCTGCTGCAAGCAAACCTGTGCATAGACTATTTTCTATTGTGTGTGAATGTCTAGTTTAAAATGTCCTTATACATTCCAAATACTTTTTATTACAAAGTGTTGGTCTCTGATGTAGAAGATACAATATGTATTAGTACTTAGTACGTGCTTTAATCACAACATCATGCAAAGTTTTATACCTGTTAAACCGAGTTGTCTTTTATTTTTTAATGTCCTTCTTGTCATGAGCTCCTGATCAAGTTTGAAAGTAGTTGTTTGCCCTTGGCCTTATCATATTTAGTCTTAAGCAGTACCAATCTATTAAGAATTGTTTTCATTAAGAGGTAGCATCGGTTTTGTGGACAATGCTCTTCAACTGAGTATTTTATTTGGTCTATTATTTTTATTTTTTATTCAAGCGTTACAGGTGAGTCTATCTAGTGTAGACGAAACGCACGTCCGGCACAAATACAATATTCCAATTCTGGTATCTATGATGAGTTTATTGATTTGTAAAGGATCTCAAATTTGTAATATTTATTTTAAAAAATCAAAAAATGTCGTAAATCTACAGAAAAGGACACCTTTAATATGTTAAACAAGTCAATTAAAATACCTTGGTAGATGAGGCTGTTGCTTAATTTTTTCCCAACAATGCTGTCTCAAAACTTTTCGAAAAATTATCATTTTACCTTTTTTTATGTCAGATATGTTAATTTCAACGTACGATATCACGATCATTTTTTTAACACAAAAGTCTATTATCAATATAAAAAAACAAGATTTTACAATTTATTAAGCAAAATGATGGCTTTTTCCTACCTCCTCTCTATAGGATCATCAATTATCCGCGATACTAGCATAATTGCATTACTGTAATATAATAACTATTTAAAGCAAGTCGGCTTTGGACGCCTCTGTGTGTGATTTATTCGGCTTTTGGGGGTAGGGGATATGCATTCTTTTGCGTATTGTCTTTGCAAAAAATAGTATCTATGATTGTAACTGCTGTTGTGGATTCTCAAGTTTTTAAATATAGTAATTGTACTAAATTAAGGTTTATAACTCCCTCTTTCTAAGCGTAACATTTTGAATTTGTCTTTACTTTTCAGGGTTTCGGATGTATTTTTGGCCTTTCTTTATTTTATTCCCATGCGTACCAGCTGAAATTCATAAATTTTTTTTGCAACCAGAAAACGATAATATTCCTTAAAGTGG
The DNA here is from genome assembly GCA_019925275.1 of Mytilus edulis. Taxonomy (NCBI): domain Eukaryota; kingdom Metazoa; phylum Mollusca; class Bivalvia; order Mytilida; family Mytilidae; genus Mytilus; species Mytilus edulis. Next base: position 32,744,691 of record CM034357.1, read on the forward strand.
CACATATCGTATTACATTAACTACAACTCTTTCTGCCATCAAGTCATATGAAACGCGTGACGGGTTAAAAATAATGTTTATCCAATAATTGATCAAAAGATATAGAAAGATGTGGTGTGAGTGCCAAAGAGACAACTCTCCATCCAAATTACAATTTATAAAAGTAAACCATTATAGGTCAATGTACGGCCTTCAACGTGGAGCCTTGGCTCACACCGAACAACAAGCTATATAAGGGCCCCAAAATTACTAGTGTAAAACCATTCAAACGGGAAAACCAACGGTCTAATCTATATAAAAAACAAGAAATGAGAAACACGTATAAATTACATAAACAAACGACAACTTCTGTACATCAGATTCCTAACTTAGGACAGATGCAAACATTTGGAGCGGGATTAAACGTTTTAATGGTACCAAACCTTCTCCATGATGTATATATCATAAACTTAGTCTTCTGTGCGAGATTTTATCATTTTATTTACGAATATATATTAAAAAAAATATCTCTGTCTGTTATGATGTAAAAATATGGCAGCTAATTAATTGTCGTGTTTTGAAGCCGTAGTTTTCCAATTGTCACCTTATTGTAAACAATCAACAGTGAAGCATAGATATTAAGAACGTGACTGAATAATATGTTCAATAAGATAATAGTTAATTTCAATGACAGATCCATGCGTATTGCGATCACCGGAGTTTTTCGAAAAAGGTCATGCTGAGTTCATTATGTTCATTGCATACGGACATAAATCTAAAAATTGTTTACTGGAAGCAAACAATTAACAAGGTAATGCTTCTTTTGAGAAATAAGTATAATTATGTACAAATGTTTTATAATAAAAACTAGCCATTTAGTTATAAAAAATATATATATGCATCATTTTTTTTTTTAATTTGAAGTTTCATATGACTTTAAAGAATATTTATGCATTGCATAACATTATCAAAACAACATTAAATCATGATTGTACATTTTTTTTTAAATCGCATCAATCAAATATTTACATAATCATAAAACAAAAAAAACATTATGAGGATATCAAAAATACATATTAACTCTTTACAATGGTAATGATATTATTTACAAAAAGGAATATATTAAACAAAAACGAAAATACATTATATGAAATATGCATTAAAAAAAAGCAACAAACATACTCAAAAGCACATACTATGAATTAATACTAAACTTTTATTAATATTGACTAACAAAGCAGACGCTCAGTTGGTGTTTATATCTATCAAGACCGACACAAAATCAATACATTTCCATTTAACGATATTTTTCAAGTTTTTAAAAAATGTTTATAAATAGAATTGTGTTTTTAAATTTAAGGTCTCAGTACAATATTCATTTTCGAGAAATGGTGTTCTTTCAAAAATAATGTTACATAAATGTACCGGGAAAATCATAAAAAGTTCTATTCATGTATATCTGTACTACAAATATGTTAAGTTATGATTACATTTTATGTGATAATCACCATAGAATTGGATATGTCACAAGTGACATTTTAAGCATTCTACAGAAACTCTGATAAAACTCTGCCCATCTGCCGATCTCATAACGTATTCTTTCTTTGTCGCTTTCCACTCAGTCGAATTTAAATTCGTGAGGTGGATTATAATTATGCATGTTTTGAAAGAGATATTTTTAATTGTTGGCATGCAAGATCTCATTCACATTGTTCCTTATTCATATCTATTCTGTTAGATCTTCAACTGTCTATTTTAAAAATGCACTAATATACTTATGATGATTTATAGGTTTGATAGTTTAGCGAAGCAACGTCACCACTAGTACTGTTTCGGTGTTTTGTGCTTGACAGTATTATTTTTTTAGGTTATCTGCCATAAATTGGTCACCTGTTTCATTTGTGTTAAAGTTTTCTACCCTTTCAAAATACGTTTTGTGTTTTACTTTAGAACAATTATATATTATTATAAATTATGAATTTCGATATGCACAATAATTAAAAAGATAAATAAGGTTAACATTGAATCATTTTTATTGGAAGGGTTATAAAAAAAAAGAATTATTTTTAAATCAATTTTAAGTTTTCGTATACTCTCTTTAACTGGGACGTATAATTGAAACTTAATATCAAATACTTGAGCTTAAATACTTTTAAGTACTCACACGATCTCATATTATCTCGATATAGAATTAAAAAGTAGAACGTTTTAAAACACAGTACACTTAGTGGAACATATTAAATTACGAAACAAAAAGTAGATCTTTCTTGAAAGTACCACTGGTCCATGTATTTGATTACTGAGATTATAAAAAAAAAAAATCAGAATACACATAGAGCAAACGGTACAAAGTAAATAAGTGTGTGAAGACTGAAATAGACATCTGAGTTGACATAAACTTTTGATATAAATGTTCATTAGCATAACAAACTGTATTAAAAACTTTGATTTGATCGAAACACGTTTTGTAGTAAGGAATTTATAAAACAAGAATAGATCATTAATAAATCTGTATTTGGCAGAATATTTAGACATTTTGGGTCCTCAATCGTATTCAATATCGAACTTTATTTATCTCGTAAACCTTTTTTTTCGAACGTCACTGATGAGTCTTAAAGTTTGTTTTATAAAATTTCAATCCTCGTATCTATTTTTATATTATACCAGGCCTGGCTGTTATAGAAATCATGCTGTCCCGAACTGTACTTTCGGCCGTCGAACTGCGAATTTGCAATTATACAGCCCCATTTTACACTACTACACGCAAGTTTTGCACATATTTCAACACAGATGAGACAACTCTCTACAAGAGACCAAATACACAGAAACTAACTACTTAGTTATAATAATTCAATCGAATTATCAATACATTTATTAATAACCATGAAGGAGTTTAAAAAGTAAGATAAATACTTGTAAGCTTTAGACTGTGTGCCAAATTTAAATAAGTCTAATATAGGAGATTTTTGTCTAATAAATGTTTGCTGTCACATTTGAAATTAAAAAAAATAATCACAGGACAGTCTATTGAGATGAATGGCTTCTTTTTTGTTGGTATAAAACCTGAGGATAAATGCATCTTCTGTACCTTTTTATCTTAATTTTTTAGTGTATTAAAATACATTAAGCAATAAACCTTTTTTGGGGTTTTTACGTGGGTAGCTTTGAAAAGCCATATATTACGCTAACAAAAAAATCCTTTCAGAGCTTATTTTATACCGATTCATCAGAATCAAAGTAAATTAGATGGATAGAGTTTATGTGGCATTTCATTTCAACGATTATAATAAATATCATAAAATAAATTTAATCATATTTAACAAAAAATGGTGCATTTATACCAAATATTTGAATATTAATAAACATGATAAATGAAATAGAATCAATCTGTATTTGTTATTATATGGTTTTGTTTTAGTAAAATGGTTTAATTATACTATATATGAACTGTATAACACCTCAACATGCTCAAAATATAAACTAACCCATTTGTGTAAAATCTTCTGAACAACCTGAAGCGTCAAGAGGTACCACAAATTTCTTTTTTCTAATATGTTGACAGTTTGAATAATGATTATTGACGTCTGAATGGTCACTTTTAGGGGTCCAGCCTTTAACCCGATTACCACAAGAGTAACAGACCAGTTCATCGTTATTTCCTTCCGAATAAAAACCATATTCCGCTAAGCGTAAAAGACTTATTCCGAACACAGGGAAATTGCATAAAGTCGACAGTCGCAAAAGTTCGCTTTCCATTCTTCTTTCTGACATCAAAGTATTACTTTCGTTTCGTCCTCTTGCTGACGCGTTTACTGTTCCTCCATTTTCCAAACTCTTTTCTGGTATTAAAAAATTACCTCGCTGTTGTCTCGTTGTTGCTGGGTCTGAGGTTTTTCCATGTATAGGAAATACGTTGAAGATTTGTCTTGGCTTCAAAGGCTGTACATTTTGCTTTAAAAAGGACTTTAAACTCATTTTATCTTTATCTTTGTTGATGTTTTTTAAATGATGTTTCGAACAATATGACATTAAAAGACAGTTAACTGATATTTCTGCGAATAATTTATGTATAATATGTGTAAATATCTTAAATGCCTCCATTGATAACTTCGAAAATAGTAACACAAAAGCGGATGAATGCAATGCAATCTTAGGATAAGCATGTCTTGGTATGCTACAACAACTTCTCTTGTTGGTATTAAGCTGTGACAGATTATATATGACAATGTGTGAATGAATTATAGTAAATAGCAGCATTGAAGACTTCAACAAAATCACTAATGCTAAAAGGCAGCAACCGGTACAATAAAACCCGTATTGACTCCATAACGTAACACCGCTATTTATTTTCAAAACTATAATACTTTTAATAGTATAATCTCTTTTTGTGTGTACTCCTTTAATGCACAGATTAATCAAATAAGAATTAAAACTTCTTTTCAAAACAACCATTCTTTTTCCATAAATACTATCCTTGCAATATACTTGAGATTTTGTATTTAAAATTGTGATCATTTTGCCGAACAAAATACGATTTCCTTTTTTCCCGTGACAAACATTACGATTTTCCTTTCTCTCTTCACAATATATTTCCAGTATATGAGATGCAATGGTGTGTTTGTGAAGAATAATTTTCCATTTTTCTAGATATATCACAAGAATCGATTTGCTCCATACACTTTCCTCCAAATTATGCTTCAGTTTTATCATGTTTATCACAGTTCGCAATGACCTGAAACAGAGACTTAGATACCTGGATACGAATGATACGAATACTGGCAAATAGAATGCAAAATCATTGTGCTATATACTACTATCCTCTGCTTGGCGACTAAAAATTTATTTAGTTAGAAATCGCTATTTATATTGCAGCATTAGTCACATGTTATATGAAATCCTTTGTTGGCAATATCAGTATTCATTATACATGTGTATGCGTGTCTAATGTTATATCATTGTATACATATAAATAGATCACGGTTTTCCGTATTCTAAATATAACATTACTGTAAAATCCACAAATAAAAATAAAATCATTAAACTGTTAAATATGAGTTCAACAGATTGACATCGACAGATTTTAACAATGTAGAACACTGTGGTTTAAAGTATGTTCACTTATATAAACATAAGTATATATATACATGATATATACACTTAAGAAAAATAGCGAAAATGTGCTGATTATTAATTTTGTTCCACAATCATGACAATTGTCAGAAATGTTCAAGTTCAGTTGTAACGTACTGTATATAACACACAAATTGATGTATTGTATTTCAAATTACAGTCAAATTTTACGATAATGTTATTATGTAAGTGCTAATTTTTTATAATCTGTCTGTCAGAGTAATCGCCTAATTTAGAAATATATATCCAGTCTTTTCCGTTCTATTTATTTCTCTAAAATTATGGCATCGATCATTGTTAATTTTGTATTATTAGAATGTGTTTTATCTTTACACTGAACCGAACAAAGTGTTATGATATCGGAAAAAAGGTTGATGAAATGGGAAAACAATATCTTACCTCACTCATTAATGCTCGCAATGATCGAGTTCATGGAGCTGTTGTATGGTTAATAATGTCTAAATTATTTAAATGTTGAAAGTTTGAAATTGTGTCAAGCTTATGTGAATATATATTATTAGAAAAGGTCTATGTATATATGTGTTTGTTTTTGTCCCGGCAGATAAAGCTGCTAATAATATTATTATTGTTTGACGTAAATTTTACATTGAGGTTCTGAAAAAGGAAATCACCAATTCACCAACATTCCAACTGACTCCATTTTCAGAAAACGAAATCTGTAACAAACATAAACTTTTAGCCACCGCTTTACAAGCAGAGCCAAATACAATGAAAGTCCCAACTATGTATTGGCTTCCGAAGCTACACAAAACCCCTTACAAATATAGATTTATTTCGTCTTCAAGCCATTGTTCAACTACTAAATAGTCTATTCTTCTTACCAGCACACTTGGTACAATTAAAAACCTTGAAATAAATTGTTCAAATAAGGCCTTCGAAAACAGTGGAATAAATTACTTTTGGAGTGTCAAGAACTCGTTGGAAGTACTTGATAAATTGCATGCTTATATTGGTGATTTTGAATCTGTTCAAAGTTTTGATTTTTCTACCCTGTATACCACATTGCCTCACATTCTCATTAAGAAAAAATTCACACACCTAATAAAATGGGCATTAAAAAAATCAGAATGTGAATATATATGTTCAAACTCTTTTAGGTCATTTTTTAGTAGCAATAAACAAAAAAACTATGTTAATTGGACATGCTTTGATACTATATATGCCCTTGAATTTTTACTAGATAACATTTTTGTTCGCTTTGGGGATTCCGTATATCGTCAGATTATCGGAATTCCAATGGGGACTAACTGTGCACCACTTATTGCGGACCTGTTTTTGTATTGTTATGAGTTACAATTTATGACAAAAATAAGCAAAGACCCATCGAAACAACATCTGATAAACAAATTTAATAATACTTTTAGATATTTGGATGATATTTTGGCTCTCAATAATGACGACTTCAGAATGTATATTAATGAAATTTATCCTGTTGAACTAACTTTAAATAAAGCTAATACTAACAATGACCACTGCCCTTTTCTCGATCTTGATATCTATATCACTAATGGAAAGCTGAATACTAAAATTTATGATAAAAGGGATGATTTTTCATTTCCTATCGTTAATTATCCGTTTTTAGATGGTGACGTTCCCTTGTCACCATCTTACGGTGTTTATATATCTCAACTTGTACGATTCGCTCGTGTATGTAACAATGTTTTAGATTTTAACGAGAGAAATTTATGTATTACTGAAAAATTATTACACCAGGGTTTTCGATATCACAAACTAGTCAAAACATTTACTAAATTTTATCATCGGTATAAAGACATCATTCGTAAATATAGCTCAACATGCAGACTTCTAATACGTTCAGGTATTTCACATCCAATTTTTTATGGTAATATTCTTTATAAAGCACAAAGGTGTCAGTATTCACCTCAGAAACTTACAAAACCTTTGAATAGACTTATTAAGAAGGGATATAATTACGATACTGTTGTCAAGTCATTAAAGATTGCATATTTTGGCGTTAATATTGAGTCACTAATAAGGTCTTTGCATCGGAACTAAACACATTTATTCTAAAAACAGTTGTTGGCATGACACGGGTTATGTTCTTCTCATATATGTTATGAAGGTATGATACTAAACCCCTAACGGGAAGGATTGTGCCTGATGTTCATATGATGAAATCATAATCTTTCAGTCAGTTTAATTGAAGTCTGGAGCTGGCATGTCAGTTAACTGCTAGTAGTCTGTTGTTATTTATGTATTATTGTCATTTTGTTTATTTTCTTTGGTTACATCTTCTGACATCAGACTCGGATTACTCTTGAACTGAATTTTAATGTGCGTATTGTTATGCGTTTACTTTACTACATTGGTTAGAGGTATAGGGGGAGGGTTGAGATCTCACAAACATGTTTAACCCCGCCGCATTTTTGCGCCTGTCCCAAGTCAGGAGCCTCTGGCCTTTGTTAGTCTTGTATTATTTTAATTTTAGTTTCTTGTGTACAATTTGGAAATTAGTATGGCGTTCATTATCACTGGACTAGTATATATTTGTTTAGGGGCCAGCTGAAGGACGCCTCCGGGTGCGGGAATTTCTCGCTACATTGAAGACCTGTTGGTGACCCTCTGCTGTTGTTTTTTAATTGGTCGGGTTGTTGTCTCTTTGACATATTCCCCATTTCCATTCTCAATTTTATGTATTCTTTTTAAAAATGTTCAGTATATCGAAATGTGCTTTAACGGTTTCTTTTATTCACTTTTAATACCAAATGTTGGATTTTAAAAGAAATAGTTTTACGAATATATTGACATTTTTAATGATAGTGATGTTTTTATTTATGTACACTGTATTTATTGTATTTATAGTTTGTATGACGCAAACACTAATACCCTATTGGTGTTTGCCCCTGATGTAAAGGAGGGACGAAAGATACCAAAGGGACAGTCAAACTCATAAATCTAAAACAAACTGACAACGCCATGGCTAAAAATGAAAAGGACAAACTTCAATTCTTTTATTACTTTGAGCAAATGATGCTCATCAGTACAAATATAATATATATATGCAAATACAATATATCATAAATAAATACATAAAACATACATAACTGATAAATGAATACATCCGAGAAGAATAATAATCTATATTAAGTATTGGTTATAACATGTCTGTTCTACGTTTAAATGCATGGAAAAGAAATTTACAAAGGTTACATATGTCTTTTACATTTTCTGTGCTCAACAACTGTAAAAGCTTAAATGACGATGGACGCTTATAATAATATGGCTTAATATACTGTCTCCTTATTGCATTATAACAATCATTCACACTGTAAAATGAACTGAAACTCGTCTTCTATTGTATTTAAAGTACAGAGAGTGCATTTTCTTTCAGATCTATTAACACCGTGATATCGTCCTGTTTCAACAAATAAATTATGAGAAGACAATCTTATTCTCGTTAGATACACTCTAAAATTCACATGTTTAGTAAGGTAAAATTGTAAACGAACATTATTTATACAGTATTTATATAAAAAACACTTTGGCGAGCCATCCAATAATTGATTCAAATGTTGATTAGCTTTATCAAATATTCTAGTTTTGACAAAATACTTAAGAGTGTCATTTACAACTAAATTATCTTGGTTATACCAGAAGTCATTCAGACCCAAATTAAACAATAAATACTTCAGTTGATAAATCCAACTATTTCTGTTATTACATTGATTCCGTACCTGCTCTTTGTAACAATTTTCAAGAATACAATTATTCGGTGATAAAAGTTTAAACCAGTATCTTATAATATTATACAATCTAGAATATATCAAAGGATATCTTCCAAGCTCATAATACACCATTACATTTGTTGTACATTGTTTGACACCTAAAATATTTTTCAAAAATCTAACTGAACTTTTTCAATATTAGGAGCTTTATGAAAGCCCCATATCTCACTGCCATAGCATAAAATACTACTTATATATGTATCAAACAAATTAAGGTATGTGAAAACATTCAAATATAAGGATGACACTTTTGATTTCAAGGCAAATACAGCTTTCCTGCCTTGCTCAGCTAATTGTTTTTGAGTTTTTAAAAATGTTCCGTTATAATTCAACAGAATACCTAAATAACAAAATTCATCAACAATGTCAATAACACTACCATCAAAATACCACTTTTCTTCAACCTTCACATTACCACCATTTCTAAATACCATTATTTTTGTTTTAGCATTGTTCACAGTTAAACCCCATTTTTGAGTATACAATACAAGTGTGTCTAACATATCTTGTAAACCTTTTACAGAATCAGAACATAGTATCATATCATCGGCGTACATAAGCAAAAGTAGAGACAATTCCTGTACTTCATACGGTACATTACCGTTATTTAAAAATTCCATTTCAAAATCGTTTACGTACAATGAAAAAAGGATTGGAGAGAGTACTTCCCCTTGCATTAAGCCAACTGTACTCGTGAACTGCTCTGAATAAAAACCATCAATTCGTACACATGATTTCACATTTGAATACATTGATTTTAGTATTAGATAAAAGTTTCCCTGTTATACCAACTTTTGACAATTTCAACCATAAATTCAGTCTACATATTGTATCAAACGCCTGTTTGTAGTCTACAAAACAGCAATACAAACGACTCTTACTGGAGAGTGTTTTTTGAATGACAGTTAATAAACTAAACATCGCATCAACTGTACTGCTGCCCGGTCGAAATCCAAACTGTGCATCAGTTATAATGTCATAGGTATCGGACCAAAGTAATAATCTCATATTAATAATGGACGTGAACAATTTGGCTAAATTACTAACCAAACTTATGCTGCGATAGTTTACAGGATCAGACGGATCGCCTTTTTTAAAAACTGGAACAAGTATCGCAACTGTCCATGTTGTCGGAAAGTAACCAGAAGACAATACCCTGTTGAACATTTCCTTTAAGAACGGAATCAGCACATCCTTATATTCAATTAACATTTCGTTCAGAATCCCGTCAATTCCATGACTTTTCCCACGTTTCAATTTGGAAATACATTTCAAAATTTCGTCCTGCGTGATAACACGATCAAGTTCTTCGTATGTAGTGTCTTGTATACTATGTGTGTCATTGACTATTGGAGTGTTACTTGATAACTCTTTAAAATGTTCAAAAAATGACGAAAGGGGGACTTCTGTATTATTAGCGCGCTTCTTTTGGAACATTCTATAAAACTTTTTAGGGTCGCTTTTACGTAGATGCTCCAGCATGTCACCTTCTTGACGTTTATACTGCCGTTTTAACTTATTTTCGAACACTTTGTATTGTCTCTTCGTAGAGATTAGTCTCTGATGATTTTCTGCTATTTTGTTCTTATTAAACATATTTAACGCACTTAAATAAACATGGCGAAGCCTTCTACACTCACAATTGAACCATGGCTTATCAGTAGTTTTACATACACATTTTCGGCTAGTACGTTGAGCTCGAGAGTCAATTGATTTACTACTGGAAATTCTAAAAAATCGAGCAACAATATCCGTTAACTGAGTAGTAAAAGTTTCAATATAATTGTCAAAACCATCTTGCGATTTTTTAGCATCACTAAAAACTATTTGGCTGAGTTACCCACTATTCAAAATTAAGGATTCGTAACACTGTTCTTTTAAGTCACCGTTCCACCGAAAACTGTCAAATGTACTTAAAGATACATTACGGTTTTGTTGTTCATGTGTATAAGACAGCGTTTTGCATTGTAGACGTATGTGAAGAGGCGCATGATCACTGAACGAAGTAAAGTTACTAACTATAAACTGTTCCACAATGTGAAAATAGTCAAACGGTACTATCAGGTAATCAACGACACTCATACCACGCGAACCACAAAAAGTAAAATCGTTTGCCGTTCCATCTTTGTGTCGACCATTCACAATTCGAAGTCCAGTACTTCTACACAAATGTAACAGTTTTGTTCCGTACTCATTAGTACCTTGATCAGGGTTCCTTCGGACAGGTAGATTATTGTCACTCATATAGTTAAAAATGTGATTGAAATCGTCAAAAATTGATCCATACAAACTATCATGTTTAATAAAATCATTACCTATTGCAGTTCTAGCATTCATATCACCTGATAAAAATACCTTAGAAGACTCAGTTGAATATTTTTCAACACAATTAATCAGTTCATAAAATATATCACATTTATACATTTTATAATAATTTGAGCTAACTGGTGGTAAATAGACACAACCAACATACTAATCTTGACCACAAATTGTCACATCTTTTGATACTTGTAACCATATAATTGTATCATGGAGAACTTTAACAAGTTTAATAAAGTTAGAAAAACAGTTTTTAATCATGAGGAAAATACCTCCTCCCTGTTTATATTTACTTTTTAATAAAGGAACGGCTTTACATGAATAACCATCTATAACATTATCATATGCATTATCAATCCAACACTCAGATAAAATAATTACATCATAAGAACAAATATAATTTAAAAAGTTAGGCTCAGACAGTTTGTCATGTAGACGCCCATTAATGTTCCAATACAAAAATGACAACGATGAAATACTTCTCGATGTTTCCTAATCAGATTCAGTATGCATTTCGGCTAATATTTCAAACCGGGACCCATTTTGAGAACTAGAACTAGCTTTCGGACTACTAATCTTGGAAGGAATTCTGGACTTGGTTGCCTTCTTCTTGGTCCCTGAATATCCTGGAGCTGACTGAGCACCTGTTGTCGAATTATCTGACTTGTGAGTGTTTTTTGTAGACCTACTCGATTTTATATGACTGTTTATGCGTATGGTTTGGTTTATTTGTTCATCTGTATTCACAATTAAATTCCCTTCTATATACAATTTATCCCTTGTAAGAAATGCTGATTTTCCTTCAAGTTTTGCTTTTTTATACATTGGAATCAAAGTTTTACGTTTTTCATGCACAGACTTTGGAAAATGTTCTGAGATTGAAATGTTTGTATCCTTTAGCTTAGGAGAATTTTTTCGCACTTTGTCCCTCTTTGTTGACGTATCATAAATTTAGCAACAATCGGTCGTGACTTGGTAGTTTGAGTGTTATCAGAATTTGTTTTACCAACACCTTTTTTTCCCATCCTATAAGCAGCAGAAATTTCCACTGGTTCAGAAATAGACAAACTTGTTGAACAAATATTTTTAATAATATCAACACATTCTTCACCTTCCCCTTCCTCAACACCAAAAAACAGTAAATTGTCCCTTAAATTTTCACAACGAAGGGTTTCAAGTTGGTCTGAAATTTCCTTGTTTATGGATCTAAGCTCGACCATTTCAGTAGCAATACTTTCAACATCGGATTTATTTTTCTCAAAACTCTGAGAAATAAATTGCTGACTTCCCTCCATGTCACCCACACGCCGAACGAGACAGTCGACATCAGATTTCATTTGCGACAATTTGGAGTCAATGCTATTCACAGAAGATTTTATATCATCTACCGAGTTCATTTTTGTGCTTAGGTCGTCTACCTTTTTTATAAGTTCGGCCATCCACGGTGGCGGGCTTGAATATGAATATGACGACGGAGGAGGGGGGAACATGTTTATACCAGGTGATGTAGACTGCTGAAATTGATAATGGTGAGGTTGCTGTGATACCACACTGAATGGGTTAGGGATTTGCGAAGGTAATGTTGCTGAAAAATTACACGACCCAGAACTTGAACTTGTTGTTTGGGACATACTCAAAATGGCGGACGAATCCAACGCACCTTTGGAACTTTTACTTTGTACTCGTTTCCTTTTTGCTGGTGGTATAGTTGGTTTAGTTGGTTTAGTTTTTTGTTCCATCCGTACTCAGAATAACAAAACACTAAAAAGTTCATAAGTGATACTCATATTTCCATCACTTGTAAGTCAACATAACCCAAAATACTCGGCAAGACCAACAACACGTCCATACAGTCCAGGGGACGCAACCTGCTAAACAAACAAGAGCACACACGACACAACATAGAAAACTAAAGAATAAACAACACGAACCCCACCAAAAAACTAGGGGTGATCTCAGGTGCTCCGGAAGGGTAAGCAGATCCTGCTCCACATGTGGCACCCGTCGTGTTGCTTATGTGATATCAAATCCGGTAAATAGTCTAATTCGGTAGGTCACATTCATGAAAGGGAAGGGGATTGTAGTTACGACGTAAGGAAGGGGTAGTTTCTCAATAAATATATATATATATATATATATATTATATGACTGGACTGTTGGGTGGATAAGACTGGCTGGACTGGATATATTCATCTTTGTAAAACAATGCACTTATTTGTATTTGTTTATTTTGTTTTCATCTTGTTTCATAACGACAGTACCTTATTGTGTTAGTTTGAATTTATAATCTACTTGTCACAAGAAGTTGTACCAAAAATGTAACTGATAACTGATGACATTTGACCTCCCAAAGTGGATTTCTATTAATATCTAAATAATATGATTCAACGTAAGGTGTTATAAACATACAGATGACAAAACAAATAAAATAAAACTCAAGTGCCGGAAGTTGTTTTAAAGAAATTTGTGAGAGTTCATTCCAGCCCAGTCAGGTAAAGATTTCTCTTTGCCCTGTCCATTATCATGTCTGGAAATTGACTTTCATGTTGAACTTATTAAATTATATAACGCAGACACTAGAGTCATATAGATCGTTTTCAATTCTCAATTTCGTTATTGTGTTGCAGAGTCAATCATTGTCATGAACTCATATCCTTACACATGGTACCTCTGTAGAAAATTATTTCAAATGAGATAAATGTAGCACTTTCTCATATTTACAAATATATTGTTTACCGAGCACAGAATTTTGGAAACGAACCAGTTTACCAATTCAACACTGTAATTAAATTTTTACATAGAGATGACCTTGAGGTCATTCCGATGTATTGCTATCGCCTGAATTTCCATTGTGCAAACTAGTTATGGGTTTTCAACCGATCTATACAAATTATAGTTCCGCGGACATTATCTAGTGCAAAATAACATTCCTTATCGCTTAATTGGTGTAAATTCATTTTTTCAATGGATACTCCTATAAATATTATTTTAAAACACAAATTAATAATATGAAAATGTTTTGTCGTTAGATATATATATAAAAGTAAAAATCATTGATAACATCTATGCACACATACCGAAAAATTAAAAGCTTGCGAAAGAATATTTCAAGAACGTTATGCGACACTTCCAGCTAGTACCGGTAACTCTGTAATTATTTTTTGCGGGAAAATATGAATGGCCTCTCATATCCAATCTTTTAGAAGAGTATCCACCATGCAATTGCACTGCACTATTATTAGAATAGTATAATAGAATGATTTGCAAATGGAGGATAATTATATGTACATGTAACTGTTACATGTACATTAATATAATATATTACAACAAACCAGTGTATACTCTGGGACTATTATCATAATATTCCCAGGTATACTGATGTTTATCACTACAATATAAATATAGTTATTACGTTGCGATTAAATTTCCTGTCATTTATTCATCATTCACGCACGATCTTGTCTCAGAAAAAATTATATCTCTGTACATTAACCTCGCTTTCAGGTAAAGATATGTGATCTTTTTCTGTGACATGTGCTTTTGACCATCCACAAGAACTTGCGGTCATCCGATGTTCAGTACTTCAGTACTTTGATTTAATAATGTTGTTATCGACTCCTAGGAGTCGATATTAAGAATTGAACGATGGACACTTAGGGCGTGAATTTTTCTTGCTACCTGATTGGAAGATATTACAAGACGTGAATAATCAAAATGTATTGATTGGTTAGAACAATCCAAACCTAGTAAATGTCCTTCAATCCCGTAGAATATCGTATTTGTCTTCTCTTTTTTAGCAATTAGATTTTACACAGGTAACTTTTATCTATAAATAGACGAATCTTCTGGAGTAAACAACAACGTTAAACGATACTACTTCATAACGTGTGACCTCACGTGTGTGGTAAAATTTGTTGAATGATACACGTGGCTATTCTAGTAAATGAATTAATCTACAAAGCGAGAGCACTTTCCGTTTTCATCAGCTAAGAGTCGAATATAGCACTTTTTGAAAGGCTATCGCTTGTATTGGTATTGATATTGATTGCGTTATCAGTAAATTAAGATAACACTACTTATTATTTGTAAACATATGCACATCATATTTGTTTTCAATCATTAATTTGAACATAATTTAGGCCGTTATTTTTCTTTTCCCGGTTTAAATTGATGTTTTTCCATTTTCATTTTAGGAGGCCTTTAATTAAAAGCTGACTATACGAGAATGGCTCGGTTCGTTGATAAAGGCCGTAGAGCGTCCAATAGTAATTGTTGTTAATTTCTCTGTGTCAGTTGGTGTCTTTTGGGAGTTTTCTAATTGACAATTAAACCAAGCTTTTTAACCACATACATGTAGCATATGCGTTGATCATAAAATATAAAGTATGGTTTTGAATCCAACTCATTTTAATGGATTTTAGGATAAGCAATGACTTTGCAATGTCTTCGCTAATCAATGGAAAAGGAAAAGGTATGAATTGTTGAAGGTGTGTCAGTTTTATAAAATTGAGCATTGCTTTGTAGGTAGAGTGCCACTTAGCGCTAAAATCCATAGGGGATGATGCCGGAGGCCGAGTCCCCTATGGATTTTATTCACCCTCTCGTAGGGGTCAGTTAGGTAGGTAACCGTATAACGAATATATCGCATGCTAGACTTTTTCTGCTGCGTTTTGTTGAAAAATAAACAATGAAACACAACAACATTAATAGATGACGTCACCATTAACGCGTCATGAACCCTCTATGAAATTTACTAACCCCCTACGAGACCATAGGGGGTCACCACGTGACGGCGTTAAACCAATCATAACGTGGTAATTTACCCGCGGTGCGATAAATATAGATACGATGTTCAGTTGTCTCACTATGTAAAATATCTCATCCTAATATTAAACGGAAAACAAATTTGTCGTCGGTTCATACAGTGCAGACGGCTAACATGCGTAAACATACGGTAGCGTTAGTTTTATTTGCGATAACCTAATAATGCTTTAGTTTTATTGTACAAATGTATCTCCTCTACACTTTAGAATTGATTTTAAAATTCCTCTTTTGAGTCACATTCCCTAAAGAATAGTCGCCATTAAACTCTTAACTGTACTTGTGTGTCAGATTCAGCTTTCCATCGATAAATACATAAACTAGAAAATATATATCATCTAGTATCCTTTAAAAATATACTAGTCTTGAGTTACCTCCCCTTAACACCGAAATTCAAACATTTTTTAAGTGGTACCCAACACTTTCACTAAAATTACTGTGGCTCGTTTAATTTTCATAAAACTTTGACTAAGTATTTACTAAATTGACCTTTTAACAAAAATATAGAAATTTCAAAATTGTTGAACCAACCATTTTATCAGAAAAATTACACTGGTTATATAGCAGTTTGGCAAACAGCAATTTTGGTCATTGAGAAGCTTACTATTCCCTAAACAACACAACGCAATTAAAACGTTTAGCTGACTTACAGAGTTATCTCACTGTAATTATAACTTTATACATATATAGCCGACCTTTATACGGTATTAAGCCGACCGTGCAAGGAGCTGTATAGCCAGTCAAGGTCGTTAAAAACTTCCATTTGTTGTATACGGTATGGGTTTTCTAATTGTTGAAGGCCGTGCGTTTGCCTTTATTGCGTAATTTACATCATTTGGATTTGATCTTTGTTGGATAGTTCTCTCACCGGCAATCATATCACATACCTTTATTTTCATAGAAGTTCGAATCACATAAATGTGTCCATTAAAATAAAAACTCACATAAAAAGATATTTCTGCTTCAAATGTTGGTGTTTTAATTAAAAAATCTTGACCGAATTGTGTTTTACTTTAATTTGTTATAATTCAATTAAACGCAAAGTCCAACCGTGACAATTGCAATGAGCGAGTGTTACTATGTGCTTTTCCTTAGTCTTAGAACAACGTACTATGACCAAATATAGTCAACATATATTTTTTGTAGAGAAGTCATAAGCAAGAACAAAATTAATAAATATCAAAACTGGTGATCATTACTTTTTCATCATAACCATTTACTCAATTGTCAAATATATTTTTAATCATTGGATTTTAAAATGTTGATACTCAGCAAAACCGAACAAATTTTAAATGGAGTTTCCATCAATATTTTGATCAAAGATTGTCTTATCTCAAGCAGTTCTTATTTAGCTCTGTAGCGTCCTTCATTGCACCCCATACACGAGACCTTTGAATTATAAAAAAATATTGGCTATAGATTTTTATTATACCAGTAATTATATATAACTTATCATTATAAATCCTTATTGGAAAATTTCCTAAAGAAGCTAATTACCTTGGGATAACATTGGAAACATAACTGTTTTCATTGGCTGATTTCGCTCTGCTCCGTTTTCTACACACTGAAATGTTTATTTGAGATAGTCCCGTAGGAATTTAAAACTACATTTTTATATAATAAATTGAGAATGGAAATGGCGATTGTGTCAAAGAGAACAACCCGACCATAGAGAAGACAACAGCCGAGGGCCACCAAACTTTAAGGGTCTCCAATGCAGCGAGAAACTCCCGCACTCGGAGATGTCCTTCAGCTGGTTCACAAACAAATATGTTTACTAGCTCAGTGATAATGGACGTCATAGTAAAACTCCGAATTATAAACAAGAAACTATCATACAGACTAGCCAGAGGCTCCTGACTTTGGACAGGCACAAAAATGCGGCGGGGTTAAACATGTTTTTATGAGATCTCAACCCTCCCCGATATGTTTATTTATTATTTATTACCATAATTGATTAACGAAATGGAACTTTGTGGAATTAATTGACTCCCAAAACTTTTGTTTTTATTTATAAGTGTTATATATCTGGCTGGGAGGAGATGCTTTAGAAGAGGTCACTTTTCAACATGTAAAAGTCACATATTTCAAACTCTATTTTTTAATTTTTAATTGATCATGCGTTGTTGCAGTTATCTTCAAACACATGTATGTAAATTGAACCTTAAACGTTGATTATGAATACGTTCTATAAATATATCAAGGTTGACTGTCCCCATTCTTGAATTAAAATTATTCAGGCTTACATTTTGTGATAAACATTTTAAATCTAAAAATAACTTTTATTTACTATACCTTAAATAAAAGTTAATATTTTTGGTGAAACATTAAGAGCGGAAATTATCCTCGTTTTTGCCAAGAGTATATATATAGAACGATAATGATGCCGTGTAAATCCGAAAAAAAAATTTGCTTACTAAATTCTAATAGTGTTATGTTTTTGAAACATTTCCATTTTTAATGCCCCAAAATCCGTACTTTTATAGATAGCTGTAATATGTATAATAGATTTCAATAACCAGTTAAACTGTAAATTTTCGGTGACAAAATATGAAATTGTTTTGCAATAGCTCTAATCTCCTTAAGCAACATGTTCAACATGAGTGACATACAACAGAATGATGTATTCAGATACAAAACTTAAATGTTAAATGCTTTTCTCTAAAACTGTTTGATAATCATAAAAATGAAAAGATGGGGATACAACTGCCAATGAAAAACTAACCATCATTTCAAACTGAAAATGAGTGCATTTAAGCATCTATATACTAGGTCATTGTTCGGCATTGATCATATATATCATTTATCAGCTATTCAAGTTACTGATAAGACAACATATATGAAGTTTCAACGAGCCATTTGTGACCAGGTGGAATAAGGCCAGTAAATCGAATTGCAGAAAGTTCAGATATTTTAAAAAAT
The DNA here is from genome assembly GCA_019925275.1 of Mytilus edulis. Classification (NCBI taxonomy): domain Eukaryota; kingdom Metazoa; phylum Mollusca; class Bivalvia; order Mytilida; family Mytilidae; genus Mytilus; species Mytilus edulis. The sequence goes on from CM034357.1 coordinate 32,763,629, forward strand.
ATAATATAGAAGCCAACGACAGATCTGAATTATACAGATAATGACAAAAATACAACTTACTATAAATGCATAGAATATATCATTTTGTAGCAAATAATGAATATTATGTTTAATTACACATTGCAAATAATATAATGCAAACACAGTTAAATGACAACTCTGTGTAACAATTTGTAATCAATGCTAATAAAAACTGTTCACTAAGTAAGTTGACATACTACTATATAAAATACTATATAACATTGAAGTTAATACAGGTAATAGAAATATAAGTTTGAAATACAATTAGCAAGTATTTAAACTAAATAAAATTTTAAGTCAATAAACATTTACATAAACTAATTTGAAACCCTTAATGTAAATACCTTAAATGCTGGCTACGGTCTTGATGTTGTTTTGGGTTACTTATTCTGCATTGACAATATAGTAAAAGTACATATATATGTCAATAGGTGAACTGTTAAACTAGATAAAACCAGATTAAAAAACTATTAAGAAGGTATGTTTGTCCAATAGCCAGTGGTGAGTGAATATCAAAGAGCCAATTACAGTATTTTGGATTCATTGAACATATATACAAATATGTTCAATTAGTAAGATCATTTAATATGGTAAAATAGATATAAACTAAGTACAAATTGGAATAATATCAAATAGATATATGTTATAAATGAACTTGTCAACATACTCCCAGCTAAGTATTAATCGTCTCGTATGCAAATATCTATATCCACATACTCCTTACTATCATAATAAGTAACACAAAAATAGTCACAAAAATAGGACACAAAAATTAGAGACAAAAATATAGACACAAAAAATAAGCATAACTATGTCAACAAATGTCGAATAAATTTACTTAGAAAAATAGAATTTGGAAGTCTATTTGGATTTGTATGTTTCCTGCAGTTGCCCTAGTTGTTGTCTTGTATAAACATATCATCTGAACTGTCTGATTCACTCCCGTTATCATCCACAGATTGTTGTATATTGCAATAGCTCTAATCTCCCTTAAGCAAACATGTTCAACATGAGTGACATACAACAGAATGATGTTATTCAGAATACAAAACTAATAAACTGTTAAATGCTTTTCTCTAAAAACTGTTTGATAATCATAAAAATGAAAAGATGGGGATACAACTGCCAATGAAAAACTAACCATCACTTTCCAACTGAAATGAGTGTATTTAAGCATCTATATACTAGGTCATTGTTCGGCATTGATCATATATATCATTTTATCAGCTATTCAAGTTACTGATAAGACAACATATATGAAAGTTTCAAACGAGCCATTTGTGACCAGGTGGAATAAGGCCCAGATAAATCGAATTGCAGAAAGTTCAGATATTTTAATAAATATAATATAGAAGGCAACGACAGATCTGAAATATACAGATAATGACAAATAAATACAACTTTACATATAAATGCATATGAATATATCATTTTGTAGCAAATAATGAATATTATGTTTAATTACACAATTGCAAATAAATAATAATGCAAAACACAGTTAAATGACAACTCTGAATGTAAACAATTTGTTAATCAATGCTAATAAAAACTGTTCACTAAAGTAAGTTGACCATACTACTATATAAAATACTATATAACATTGAAAGTTAATTACAGGTAAATAAGAAAATATAAAGTTTGAAATACAATTAGCAAAGTAAATGAAACTAAATAAAATATTTAAGTCAAAAACATTTAACCATAAACTAATTTGAAAAACCCTTAAATGTAAATACCTTATAATGCTGGCTACGGCTCTTGATGTTGTTTCTGGTGTTACTTATTCTGCATTGACAATATAGTTAAAAAGTACAATATATATAGTCAATAGGTGAACTGTTAAACTAGATAAAACCAGATAAAACAACTATTAAGAAAGGTAGTTTGTCCAATAGCCAGTGGTGAGTGAATATCAAAGAGCCCAAATACAGTATTTTGGATTCATTGAACCATATAATACAAAATATGTTCAATATAGTAAGATCATTATAATATAGGGTAAAATAGATATAAACTAAGTACAAAGTTGGGAATAATATCAAATAGATAATATGTATATAAATGAACTTGTCCACATACTCCCCAGCTAAGTATTAATCGTCTCGATAATGCAAATATCTATATCCACATACTCCCTTTACTATCATAATAAGTAACACAAAAAATAAGTCACAAAAATAGGACACAAAAATTAGAGACAAAAATAAGACACACAAAAATAAGGCATAACTATGTACAACAAATGTCCTGAATAAATTTACTTAGAAAAAATAGAATTTGGAAGTCTATTTGGATTTGTATGTTTCCCTGCAGTTGCCCTAGTTGTTCGTCTTGGTATAAACATATCATCTGAACTGTCTGATTCACTGCCGTTATCATCCACAGATTGTTGTATATTGCAATAGCTCTAATCTCCCTTAAGCAAACATGTTCAACATGAGTGACATACAACAGAATGATGTTATTCAGAATACAAAACTAATAAACTGTTAAATGCTTTTCTCTAAAAACTGTTTGATAATCATAAAAATGAAAAGATGGGGATACAACTGCCAATGAAAAACTAACCATCACTTTCCAACTGAAATGAGTGTATTTAAGCATCTATATACTAGGTCATTGTTCGGCATTGATCATATATATCATTTTATCAGCTATTCAAGTTACTGATAAGACAACATATATGAAAGTTTCAAACGAGATATGATAAAAGAATAAGAAGATGTGGTATGTTTGCCAATGAGACAACTCTCCACAATGGACCAAATTACACAGACATTACTATAGGTCAATGTAAGACCTTCAACAATGAGCAAAGCTCACACCACGTATATGTAGTCAGCTATCAAAGGCCTAGAAATGACAATTCAAACGAGACAAAATAACGGCCTTGTTTATGTACAAAACAATAGACACAATAAAAAAGAAGCACACATGATACATAGAAAAAAACGACAACTACTGAATTGTGGTAGAGTTAACAACGTTTGAAGGCGCATACCCTCTTTCTATCCTGGGACAGTGGTGTAACTGTACAACATAAGCACCTTCTCAACTTAGAACTTCAGTCTTGGTTCGTTCCAACGTCTGTTTTTTTTTCAAATATTGGCTGACTTTTATTCCAAACTATATTTATCTTCTTGTTAATGAATCAATATCAGTCACATGCATGCTATTAAATTGTTAACAAATCGACTTTAAACTGACCTTAAATAAATACTTATTATATTTTTATCTTAACATTAATACGTTTAAAATATAATCATTATATATATTTCCAGATAGGAAGGATAGATGCCTATATATAAATTTAAAATCTATATTTAGCATGTTTAGGCGGAAATTAGGAAACATGTAGTCTAGTGTTCTTCTTTTTGGATAAAAATGACTTGTGATTGATAATTCAATAATATCGCTATTTACTTTGAAATTGAGAAATTAAAAATTGAATAAACATAAATAATGATATTGCAATCTGCATAGCTTATCGATTATCTTTATTGCCAGCTGCAACAGTTTTTTTTTTAATGAAGATCCAGATATGTGGCTATTATTTATTTTTTATAGCAAGTGATACTAGGTGGAGTAGGTGTCTGTTCCGTTATCAAAAGAGTAAAATGTATGGTGCCGTTGTCACAGTTGAAATGACATAAATATTAACTTTGGATTTTATTTGCATTACTCAAAAACATGATGTCAATCATATGCTTCAATCGTTTCGTAGTTCATCGTGTAATTCTTCGTTATTCATGTTATTTCCTTGATTTAATTGGTACATGTAAGATTTAACCTTGCTCCGACTTCGGTTACAATTCGCCTTTTCAGAACCCAAAGAAAAATCGATTATTTCATTGATTGTACCCAAAAGTCAAAACAACTCGTCGAAACATAATTTGAATTTCCATTGTTAAGCACCAAAAACAAGTCATTCTTTATAGCCAATCACAACGTGTGGGTGTACGCTTTTGAAAATATTACCCAGAATGACAGGACAACGATTGTCTAAAAGTAAGATTCTCTGTTCGTTAAACATCCAAACAAGATTAAAAAAAATATTTTGTTATACACTACTGTATACATGTATGTACTGTCTGTCCATTATTATTGATGATTTTCTATTATCATTGGTGAAAAGGACATTATTATAAATATGAATGACAAGAAAAACACCTAATGCTGCAGTATAGTAAAAACACAACAACAACAACAAAACATAGTAAATAAAGTTGAATAATGCTTGTTCTAACTCAAAACATATGCAAAGCACTGAACATGAGAGGGTCCGTGTAACACTGATCAATTCAAAGTTTTAAAAAGTTTTGAAATTTTAGATTTTCTGCATGAAGGATTTTCAGTCCATTTTTGGCCATACACCAATGTTGCTCTCGAAAAACCAGTACATTGTAAAACGCTGAGTTTTAGGTAAAGAATTCACCTACAGAACGCTGAAAACTGATAATTTGGATGTGAAGTAAATACAAGAACCGAAACAATTGAAGAGGTGTTTCGCCAAAGTGAAGTTAATCTGATGTACAGTGGTTGTCGTCTGTTGATGTAGTTCATACGTGTTTCTCGTTTCTCGTTTCTCGTTTTGATATAGATATGACCGTTGGTTTTCCCTTTTGAATGGTTTTACACTAGTAATTATGGGGCCCTTTATAGCTTGCTGTTCGGTGTGAGCCAAGGCTCCGTGTTGAAGGCCTTACCTTAACCTTTAATGGTTTACTTATATAAATTGTTACTTGAATGTCGAGTTGTCTCATTGGCATTCATACCACATCTTCCTATATATCTATTATACATATCAAAATCCATCTATAGGGATACTTTCCCTAGCAAGCTGAATTCTTAGTTTCTTTGAAATTTATGCAAAGAACCTATTTTGAATTATCGGTTTCCAGTAACAAATATTTATGAATGATAACAATAAATACAACAGGGAGGGATTGTGCTTGTTATATAATGATGAAGACATAATCTTTCAATTAGTTTAATTGAGGTCTGGAGCTGGCATATGTCAGTAACTGCTAGCTTTATATATAGTAGTCCTTTGTTAATTTATTATCATTGTCATTTTGATTAGTTTCTTTTGTTTCCTATTCTGACATAGGACTTGGATTTCTTTTAAAGTGCGTTTTACTGGGTGCATTGCTTTGTGTTAGTTTATTCTACATTCGCTAGAGGTATAGGGAGAGGGTTGTGATCTCACGAAACATGTTTAACCCTGTCGCATTTGGGACCTGCGCCTGTCCCAATTCAGGAGCCTCTGGCCTTTTTGATGCCGGTTTAAATAGATTTGAATATTTTTTTTAATAGATGCACAATCTTAAAATTTCAGTACTGTTGTATCTCATGTGATGTTTAATATGTTAAAATAAAAAAAAGACTTCTCCTCTTCCTTTAATTTTTATTTTGTAATTAAAAATGATTTGATATATTTCGTGCTATTTATTCCTAACTAAGAATGATTATATTCAGAGCCGTGTTTACATGTTCCCCTCTTTTCGCTCCTTTTCTATTTTTGATATTTTAATAAAAATTAAAAAAATCAAACTTTCAAAAAATTAAATAATCAAAATTGCACGTTCAGTTTAGTATTTTAAAAGTTTGATCAAATTTCTAAACTATCAAATTAAAAAATTATTTAGAATTTTAATTTTTTTATTATTTGGTTAAAATTTCTAAATTATAAAACTTTAACACAATTTGGAATTTTAATATTTTAAAACTTTGATCAAAATTTCCAAAAATCTAAAATTTCAAAACTTTTTAAAACTTTGAATTGATAAGTGTTACACGGACCTGAGAGCTTTCTATATGTATTTGCAAAATTTTGATGATGAAATAGTTAAGATGACAAGTTATTTATTGTAGTCATTCATACAAGTACAAGTTGTTCACTCAAATATAAATATATCGTTGCCGTAATTTCAGACCGTGTGAACCAGATAAAAATCTGGTTAATGTCCCACGATCTAAATATATACTTTGTATATGATAGTTTTAAAATTACGCAATTGATGCATCATATATTACAATTTAAAGATAATTAGTGGACAGGTACAAATGTATAAGAGTGTAATTGAGTTATTTGAATTTATCATTATGTTTCTACTTAATATCCTCCATCTATAAAAACAGATACTACGAAATAGCACAATAATGCTGAAAGTGACGTCAATCACCAACTAATCAGACAAGTTAAATTGATTAAATTGATTCCTTTAACTGATTGGGTCTGACTGAAGCTGATACAATATATGTCATGCATGAACCTTTTTATAATCGTACAGTATGTATAACGGACCTTTTATGACATACCAGTACCGTGGTACACTCTCCTATTGGAATTGTTTTTTTTTTACTCTAGTGAACCGGTCATCTTTTTCTAGTCGTGAACCGATCTTTCTAGAGAAATTACATACGATCTAATCGATTTACTTTTTTTGCCGCCAGTATATCAGACAGTTGAAGTTAATATTCAACGTGTCTTTAATGGTTAATTTGTAAACCGTACACCAATTGTCTTCCATATCATTTAAACTCAAGCCGTCTTTACGTCTGAGTATTTTCGGTATTTTCGGGTATTTTCGGGTTTGCTTATAAGCAATATTTCTTTTCATGAGTTATACCAATACATGCTGTATGGAATGGACGTTATTTGAATTGACATCGGCAAAAAAATAACATCATTTACATATATTTTATTTCATACAGAAAACTTGATTATTTTATCTATCCTATTTTCCAAAATATTTAAATACGTTTTGATATCTTTGTCGGTTAATAAGTAAAACTTTTTATGACTACTACATTGTAGCTATAAATAGAAAAAAAATTGTTTGGGCTTTCCCTAATATTCACAATAACATATCTATTAATCTTAATGTGGGAAAGTTTCATACATTTAAATATATATCGTACTTACCGTCAATACATCAAGATGACATACTATATAGACTGTTAAATTTCATTTTATGAACACTGAATAGAATTTGTTTATGTAATTATCGCCTTGTCGAAATCGAAAAGACTTTGAAAGGTGTGCATCAATCGCGAGAGAGAGAGCAAGGACAGAAAACTCTGTATGGGAGATCGGGTGTGCATTTCAAAATTATTTACCTTTATTTATTGAAATATGAAAAAAAAATATCAACAAAGAATTTGTGTAACTACATGTAACTTATAAAGAAATTTCCTGTAGAAGATAATCTGATGTACTTCCGACTATCTGTGTACATTGTACATTGTATATATATATAATTTTTTTTTAATTTACGAACGGTTTTATATCATGGATGACTATATAAATGTAGTGGGTTTTGAAATTACTTCTTTCCAAAGAGTTAATGGAAAATATCTGCATGTTAAGGTCAGTGGTAAGGGAATATAATATGTCTTCAATTTAACCATAATTTATTATACATGTATTTACATTTCAGAGATTATATGTACTATTGTAAAAAAAAAAAGGTATCGCAAAGCCAAAGTAATACCCTCTGTCCTTAAAAAAGAAACCATGGTGTCCAATGAAACAAATGTTGTTGATATATTTATCCTTTAAACATGAACTAAATTAGATTTAGTATAATTATCTTATTCAATCTATATATATATATATCATGAAATTAGATTTAATATATCGCATATTTTAAATTTTGTTTGCTTAAGAACTAAATGCTTCTCTTTGTACCTTTATTGGGGTGTAAAAGCGTTGACCAAAGTCAATTTGGAATCGCTTCTGACATTCTAAAAAATATGCGCACGGTCAACGGGTTTGTTTGGCTTTATAAATATTTTGATATGAGCGTCACTGATGAGTCTTGTGTAGACGAAACGCGTCTCGTGTGCTAAATTATAATCCTGGTACATGTACCTTTGATAACTATTTACAAACCTATGAAATTACAAAAAAAAAAGCATTCAATACTTATAATTAAATTTTTTAGCTAGGATAATGAAAACACGATTTTTATCAAGTTTTTATTTAATTTGCCTGTGAACTTTATTGTGGGACCTCGTGTCATCATGAATGATAAATTTTATTGTGTAATGAAGTTGAATAAGGAATAACGCGAGATTGCAGTTAGCCAATCAGAAAAACGTATTATAATGAAACATACATCTAATGTAATTATATGTAACATTGAACTATGTAACATTGAAAGAGGTTAGTTGAACGCTTTAATTAACAGCATGTGTAATAGGTGCAAAGATACATGCATTATAACATCAAAGTGAAACGAACTGGCATTGTTAAATTCATACAAAATTAACTTTGTAGTTCTCTTATTAGAAATTATATCAATATTTTAATATTTTTATTGATACCGAAAAAGTGAACCCCGCAAGAGCGGGTATACGTAATATATACATAACTGTAGAAATCAATCTATATTTTTTAACGATGTTTTTCCTTCTTCAAATTTTGGGATTGATACAAGACAGCTGCAGTCTCAAACGTCATATCTCAATATAGTTTTATACTAAAAAAAAATTAAATATCTGCGTATTGTAGTCTAGTGTCATGCATTGGTTCGTAGTCATTTACGCATACAGATTACTTAGTTTTGAATAACCTATTTTCCATAGGCAGATGTTGTGGTTTATTATTATTTGTCTTTGTATAGTGTGTCTCTTTATGACATCTGTAAGTATCCTTGACTTTTCAGAAAAAGTTCAAAAAAAAAAAAAAAAAATCAACTGATTTGTTGATAATCTAGATAACTGCATTTCTGCATTATCATAGAGGTGAATGAATATGCATTAGCATACCAAATAAACATGATAATTAAAGACTCAACACATACTATATTTTCATAGTCACAAGAATATGCTTTCAAAGATCAATTTAAAACATAAAGAAATAACATCGATAACTATCAATGGCTTTTATTATGCTTTATGATTCCTCTACATTTCCCTCATTTGTGGTCCCGATAGCGGTACTTCTACATGTATATATGCTTTTTACAGAGCACCCAAAGGATGTTGAATTTACTTAATTCCCACAAAGTAATAAAAAGCAAACGACAACCGAAATCATTAAAAGAAATGTTGACACGCGCAACATTCAAACTGAATAATTCAACCAGAGGTACAAAAATGTGGACGACCAAATTGTGAATCGTGTTTATTCTTATTCGAAGGAACTGAATTCGTCTTTAAATCCGGACATATAATGGTTTTTTTTTTTAAATCAAGAACAGTTTTACATGTGCATCGGAAAATCTTCAATACATCATCACTTGCAGGGATTGTCAAGAAAATTATATTGGGCAAGCCGGCAACACAATTAGAAAACGAATGATAGTGCATAGACAGCAAATTCGCGTACCGAGCCTAAGAAAAATCTCGCTTAGCGAACGTATTGATAGATGCGCTGGATCAAATCATCCAAATTTCTTCATTTTCCCATTTTATCAGTGTTCACATAATACAATGGAACCAATGATAATTATATATATGTAAGAAACTATTTGGCTTTGATAAAATTACGAGATAAGTGCTAACATGATACTATTTAAAGCCCAATTTTAAACTTTTATGAAATAGTGAACTTGAAGAAAGTTCAAAGGAGTCCTTTCCGGAAAGGACAATATCAAGATTGTTATAGAAAGATACTAGGACGGCTCTTGCGTGTAGAGGTATTCAAATCATATCGGTGCACCGATACTTTGTATTATTGATATACAGTCGATTTATTGTAGTGTTCATCTTTATATGGTGCCACTTTAATTGAAACAAGACATTATTCATTTTAAAATAGTATAGAATAGAGTGAAAGCAGCATTTCTTTCTATTATGGAAAATGTTTGTTCAGAGACAAGTGCCTGTGCTTATATCTTATATATTTCATATAAATATATCTTATATCTTTAAAATTTCATTAAGATGTCAAATATTTAAACAGAACACGAATTACACGATTGGGTTATGATCATGATGCTACATTTACATGATTGTTGCAATATATAACATGTATATTTGGGTCACAATTTTCACATAACATATCTACACATTAATCGGGTTTGTGGTCGTTTGTATTCTTCTTTGTTTTATTCAGCGTACTACGCCACTGTAAGGAACAGACGTTCTTTGCAATCACCGACGCCAATTCTAGTATATATATCATTTGTACCTTTATCGGTTAATAAACCTAATATGTAGGCAGAACTTTTCATGACTACTTTCTATAAATAGCTAGCAACTTAAATACTTTTGGGTTTCCCCAATATTTACAATGATATATCGGTTTGTTTACCATTGAAATATAAAAATAATCGAAAAGTTTCATAGATTACAATTTAATTTATCTAAACAAGTCTCGTTCTACTTTCAATTCACCAAAAGGACAGTATTTAAGTATATTGTTTTATTTTATTTTCTGAATACAAGGGTGGTATTGTATAGCTAGCCTTGTCGGTTTTCAACGATTAAGGCTTTCTGTACAATGTTTGCTTGTCAAGGATTTACCTTTCAGTTATTGAAAAATAATTATTAAGTAAACAAAGAATTTATGTAACTATTTTGAATAAAGATTCATGTGAATATTTATTGAATTTCTTTTTGTTATGTATACACATAAAATTGAGAATGGAAATGGGGAATGTGTCAAAGAGACAACCCGACCAAATAAAAAACAACAGCAGAGGGTCACCAACAGGTCTTCAATGTAGCGAGAAATTCCCGCACCCGGAGGCGTCCTTCAGCTGGCCCCTAAACAAATATATACTAGTCCAGTGATAATGAACGCCATACTAATTTCCAAATTGTACACAAGAAACTAAAATTAAAATAATACAAGACTAACAATTAAAGGCCAGAGGCTCCTGACTTGGGACAGGCGCAAAAATGCGGCGGGGTAATTAAACATGTTTGTGAGATCTCAACCCTCCCCCTATACCTCTAACCAATGTAGAAAAGTAAACGCATAACAATACGCACATTAAAATCAGTTCAAGAGAAGTCCGAGTCTGATGTCAGAAGATGTAACCAAAGAAAATAAACAAAATGACAATAATACATAAATAACAACAGACTACTAGCAGTTTACTGGCATGCCAGCTCCAGACCACGCATATTTGCTCTAGATTTCGATTTAATGGAATGAGTGACTGCTACATGAAGTAGGTTTTTAAAATATTTTTTTTTTAAATCAACTAACAGGGAAAAAATCCAACAAGTTAAGCTAGGGTATGGAGATATATGTCTTTAATTTGATTATATATTTACTTTTATGAAGTTAATATGTGCTGCCGAAAAATATATCAAAAGTGCAACATAAAGAAACGACCATTTTACTTCAAAAGAGGGGAGGGTGTGTTTTTTCCTTGAAGTGAATTTGTTGCTCCCTAAGACCATCTGTCCTCCCTCCATCCTCGAAAAAAACATGATGTCAATATGTTTAGCCTTTAAACATATCATTTAATATCTCGCATCTATTATGTTTTTTTTTTTACATATTATCTATGTATCATTGAAGGAGGTTAGTTGGACTCTCTACTGAAAGTGTTTGTAACAGATGCAAAGATACACGTGATTGGACGTCTACTTTCATGACCTACATGAATAGCAACATAATCAGAGACAAACACAAAATTAAGGGACTGGGAAAATAAATGGCAAATCAGCTTAAATGCAAAACAATGCATTGTAATCGGCCGAATACAATCTAAGAACCGTCCTGTAATACCAACTAAATACGAAACTGCATGGACACACACTTGACACGATCGAAGCTAGCAGATTCCTACAAGTAACATTCAGCGATAACCGAAACTGGAACAGACATATTGACAAAACGGTGGGTAAAGGCAATAAAACGCCAGGCTTCATAGGACGGAACCTAAAGGATTGCACTAAACCGGTTACAGCAGTAGCATATTCACCGATAGTAAGACCTTCAGTTGAATATGCATGTACGGTATGGAACCTAACAAAACAGACGAAAATAAAGGCAATCGAACAAGTCATAACCGCTACTTCCAAGAAAAGGCTACAACAGACGCCTTCGGCCAATCATTTTACCCAAGGATCATCAGAAACTGGAACCAACTGCCAACATCACCCACTTCAGTCGACACAGTTGATGGATTCAGGGCTGCCCTGAAGGCATGTTCTGATAAACTCTAGACAGTAACATTCTGTACATAGTTTTAATTGTGTATATATAGAGAACGATTTAAATGTAAACTGTAGACAAGAGAAAACTTCCTGTGTTGTCCGACACTGCGCATAAGTTTCGCTGGACCTACTACATCGGTTCCTTACCTGGAAGACTAACTTGAAGAAGAGAAAGAAGACATGTGTTATAATCTCAAATTAAAACAAACTTTCATTTCAAATATCATTAAAAAAAAATCAACTAGAATTACTCGTAATTTGGTTCCTTGTCTTAATGTCTTTTTCATTTATTTTTTAACTTTTTTTTGTTAGTGTCAATTTGCTGGTCAAGCACTCACTACCACTCTGATTTGAGTGTTTTTTTTTATATTTGTAAACACTACACAAGTTCGTTAAACTATTATTATAAAGCATACATGATAAGTGAGAGTTTCTCGAAAACTGTTAATTTAGGATTTATTGTTGGGGTTGATACTTGCATGCCATTATCGTTTTCGCAAATAAGTCAGTCCGTTTATTTTTAAATTTAGAATACCGGTTCCTTTTCCATCCGGATAGTTGTCTTTTTGGCACTCCTTGAATGTATCAATCGAAATTGAAACCTGATGATCGGCGCATTTTGACAATTTCATAATCATTAGAAAATTAACTTCAAGTTAGTAAATCAAAGACAAGAGCAGACAATTGGCTGCCCTTTAAAATAATACAGTACCTGAATTTGTAAGGATCGGACACGTTTATTACGGACTTCAGTACATTTACAATATGGCTTCTTAAAAAAAGGAGAGGATATGGTTTACAAATGATGATAAAAATAACAACTTGCACACATAACACAATCCCAAAGGAACAGTGCTTTGTTGCTGTTCGTTATAAATAAAAGTAACAAATAACGCAATCTGGATACCAGCTCTGCATTTGTCTTTTTCTAACAACCCAATCTCGGTCACAGCTAAATTGTTTTTAAGTCGTTGACCTAAAATAATTAAATAAATGTACATGTTTTGTTTTCGTGATTTGCATAATGTGTTAAATATATCAATGACGAAATCTGTATGGATAGAACATGTATATATAAGTATATAGGTAATGGAAATACTATTGGTTATAAGATGTGAACACCGTCTTAAATCCTAATAAGTTATCATTGAACATGCTTAGTCTGAGAAGTAGTTTATCAACATTCTTCAATATTGATTTCTGAAAAAGAAGTATATATACAACATATTCTGTTTATGTTTCAGCGTATTGGAGACCCGAAAAAGGGGAAACTGAATATATTTTTACAAGCTGCTACTTTTTTCGTGCTTCATTAAATAACGTTATAATAATGGTTGAAAATTGAAATGAAATATATTATAATAACTTTGATTCTCGTATGGATATGTTCTGTTGTCGATTTCCGAAATTCGGTTAGCATATGCTAGGTACTTATTTCATGTATTTCGCTTATGGTATAAGCTTGTATCTTGTCGTTGTTTATATTTACCCTCTCCCCCTTTTTATATAACTGTTTCCCTTTTGTCACCTCAAGTCTTTTATATTCTACTGTACTACTGATTTTGCTCTGTGTCTTCAGAAAGCTCGAGCTGTAGTTGTTTGCATTCATATCCTGTTTCTCTTTGGTTTGAAGTCGGTCATTTAAAGACGTATCAATCATATTACGTGGACGTACACGCATCTGAAGATTTACCAATAAATAGAGCATTTGCATTATTCACGTATCAGGATACGTGCACGGATCGACGTATACGTATCGACCAGATTTGTTTACAATAATGAATTTACCACGATCTCAATGTGTCAAACCAATGGCCACAGCCAACTGTTTTGAATTTCATTCTAAAATAAAATGCATTATACAATATTTCCATCGGGACCAACTTGACTTAATTTATCCTTTCCTCATATACGTGTTATACGATACGTCGATACGGATACGCCAGCAAATACTTGATTAATGCAAATGCTCTAACATTATGTGATCCCGAGCTTTATTTTTATACTTTCAATAATGCAGATGGACAACTGATTAATTTCTAATTTTTTAAATTGTGTAGCTGAATTAATTATTGGAAAAGAGGGACGAAAGATACCAAAAGGACATAGGAAAAACGTATAATGGTCTTAAGCACGGGAACACATAATATTTTTTGGTAAATCTGCAGATGCATATACGTCAACGTATATGATACGGTTGATTCGTTTTTAAATGACCGACCTCTATTATTAGAAATTATACAAATGTCTTGATATTGATACCAAATAGTGAACCTTGCAATCGCGGGTAAACATGTGTATTCTCTCTGATGTTTACTGTGATAATGCCATTTATTCCTTATTACTTGACTGTTTTGGTAAGAGCCTTACTCAATGTTTTGTCTTTGCGTGTCTGTTTCAGTCACTGTGGTATATGTCTTCTTTTTTCTCGTGACAACACCCATTATAGTCGACCTATTACCTACAGTATCTGAGATATGGACTAGACAACGGACACTTAACATTGTTCACTGATCCACGCAATGAGTTCGAGGTCAGATGAAAACTCTCTGACAGACAAGAGGACTTTGCAAGGTATGCACATACTAATATAGTTACCCTATTACTCATGATAAGAGAGAAATAAAAAAAAATACTAAAAATCTTAACTTTTTTTAAGTAGACAAGGACAATGGACATATGACAAACGGAAACTTTCTAACATAAGGCATTTATTAACAAAGCATGAAGGATCTTATGAAATACTCAGCCGTTTTAAGAAGCTTGTTAGGGCCACCGCCGCCGGATCACTATCCCTTTTTCGAGCCTTCTTCAAAAGTCGTCAAAAAACATTAAGATATGACAAAATGAAACCAACGACTTGCTATCATGTTCGTAACATGCATGTGGTTGGGTTCAACAAGTTTTTCTTCAATCGACTGCTATTTTAAATGTCAACCAGTAAAGTAAATATTATTTAAAAAACAAATTAAGCGTCATATTGGTCAATAAATTTTCTAGGGTAGTGAGCAGATTTGTATCCTGCTGTTCAATTTAGTTAGTATAGTCGTCCGACATTATATACCATTGTGTATACGTCTTTCTTTTCGAATGATGTTGAGGTAATTGAATTGGTCAATTGAATTTGTAAGGTCCAATAATTTTTTTTTTTGGTAATTTGTGTTTTTTTTATGTAAAAGTATACGATAAGAACAAATAGATACAAGTAAGTTCAGGTAAAGCACATTTATCTGTTTTTTGTAAATTATTTTGTTATGAATCAGACCATAAGTTATCTCGCTTGAATTGTTTGAATTCCAATTTTTCATGTGGAGGCCTTTATTAGCCAACTAAAAGGGTATCATTGTTGAAGGCTGCCAATTATTGTTGCTAATTATTGCTTACATTTACTTCATATGAACTCTGGTGGACAATTGGCTCATTGCTAAATATATTCCACATCTCCTTATTTATAAATTACTAATATGTACTAACAAGTTGTCACCTTCCCCCATAGCACTATTTAAAATATAGATGACGAAAATGTTACAAATGATATGAGATAAAAGTTATTTATGGTAGTATTATTATTGAAGACATACAAGTACAAATACAATCATGTGAGATCACGTGATAAAACAAGATAAAAATTACGTGTCATTTCCGACGATCTCTAAATATAGTTTTTTCATATGCATATAACGTAACTGTGTTTTTGAATTAGAATATAAAAAAAATGTTGGTTAAATTACTTCATGGTTTTTCTACACCTTTCCCTCTGTAATTCTTTCACTTTCATTTCTTTTTCTTAAAATTATCATTTGTCAGAAACTAAAATTATCAATTGGACACTTAATCAAGATGATCATTAACCACTTTAATTCTATTAATAATTTCTGTTTAAAATGTAACCCAATACTTTGAAAAGTAAAAATTTTTGATCTCATTTAATAAAAAGATTTGAGGTACACAGTCTACAAAATGAAACTAAAGTTGAAAAGATTATCCTCGTTTTGGCGTATACTCAAGAATTCAATTACTAATTCGGAACTGTTTAAAAATGAAATGAAGTCACAAGACAGATGTGAACAGTCGCTGCTTGAATCTCGGGCTTGAATAGGCAGAGTTGCCCTTCATACAATTTGACACATAGTCCGACAATGCCCCAATGATCTAAAGTATAATAAAAAAATATCATAAAGTTCACTATAAAAAAATAACATAACTAACAATTTTAGTCATAGATTGTATATATATTATGTAAAAAAACACAGTACTAAATATTTACATAGTTACATACAAAATGACAGGAACTATATTTATAGACAACCGATTACGAGCGACAAAACGGGTAACTTTTTATAATCAGATCATTTCTATTTAGTTCATTGAGTCTAAAAAAAAATCTGTAATAACTTATGCATGACATAACATCTCAACTTCATGGTTTTTTTTTCTTCAAATTTATACTTATAAAATAGGATAACGGTGCTTGGTTTGACGGTAAGCCAGATTTATATACACAAGTTTCCGTCAAGGAGACTGTATCTCAACTACAAAACTATCTTTTTAAGAATTATACCTTCAGCTGCCGTTTGTTTTTTTCTTCAGTTCTTTTTAAAACCTAGCTCTTGCTATATTTAATTTGAATAACAACACCCCCCCCCCCCAAAAAAAAAAAAAATAAGAATAAAAAAATCAAAGCAAACTAAAAAAATTTAAAAATCTATCAATCTAAAACTTATCAAGTGAGAAAGAAGCTTCTGTCATTAGTACAAATGATTGCTTCATTGCTAAATTCGGGGTTAAAACCCTACATGCCCTACACGTGGTATCTTGGTTCGACTCTAAAACTATGTTTGACAGTTTCCCAGCCGACAGTCAGTGGTTCTGTGCGGACGTTCCAGCTTTCTTCGACATAAAAAAGCTAGTTTTTGTATTGTAAAAGTTAAAAAAAAAATGTTATTTTTGTTAAAAATAAGGCTATTTTTATTTGAAATTGAATTTGATAATAGAAATTTCCAGCACCGTATAGTGATGAGTCCGGATAGGACTGTAATATATGCCGCTGGACATAACTCCTGATTTTCGTAACATTGTAATACCCAAATGAATCGAATGGTCGCCCGTAATCGGTTGTCTAGAAATATAGATCCTGTCATTTTTTTATGTTTGTAAACTTTTAGTATTGTTTTTTTTACATATAAAAATTAAATTTATGGCTAAAAGTTTAGTTATGTTATTTCTTTTATAGTGAAATAACAAGTAAGACAATGTAGCAAGCAAGTACACAATCATGAACGAGGTGGACAATATCGTCACCCGATCCTGCAATATTAGCCAGTAATAGTGGAGATCTATCAGTAAAATTAGTCCACTAGTAACACTAACAACAGTATACATTTATACTGCACAGTATAGATGTTAGCAGTTGTAGAACGTAACAACGTACAATATATATTACTCAGTACAAACACGGATCTTTTCCGGGATAATGATAACAACGTACTTGTTGTATTACCCGGAACAACGAAGGAAATCACTTCTGTGGTAAAAAGTTATCAAAGGTACCAGGATTATAATTTTGTACGCCAGACGCGCGTTTCGTCTACATAAGACTCATCAGTGACGCTCATATCAAAATATTTATAAAGCCAAACAAGTACAAAGTTGAAGAGCATTGAGGATTCAAAATTCCGAAAAGTTGTGCCAAATACGGCTAAGGTAATCTTTGCCTGGAATAAGAAAATCCTTAGTTTTTTCAAAAATTTAAAGTTTGGGAAACAGGAAATTTATAAAAAAGCGACTTGTAAAAAGCGACTACTTAATTTATATGTCGATTTTTGAAATAAATCAAATGTTAATAATGGAGTAATATTACGATATTGGTCGTTACAAGAGACATCTTTTATCGTTAAAAACTACTCCTTAATTACCTTTGTATTAACGAATGGTTGCTATTCTTAAAAGACTTATTTTGCTTAGAATCATAAAATGTTGATTTATTTTGTAACACCGGCTTTATATACTTGTTGGCTTTAGTCTAATAGATATATACCTCAGCCTGAAGCTAGACAATAGCTCTTTGGTCAATAAACATCAGACCCACAACTGCATGAACTATTTTTTCCTTTTAATACCCTTTTTTTAGGTCAGATTTATTGGAAAAAGTTGATGTAACGGAACAGTTAGATACCTCAGTTCTGCATGTTGTAAATGAATCAAACAGGGCCGTAACTACCTATGAGGCAGGGGAGGCCTTTTTTTGAAGTAATAAAATGAAATATTGACAATATGTACACGAAGAACTTCAATTTATATTATAAACAACACAAGTTTACAGTTTTAACAGTGTTATCATGATACGTGATATATCTGTCATTTTCCGGATTTTTGATCGAAAGTGAACCGTTTCAGTATATATTTTTTTTCGTGTGGCCGTCCGTCTGTTATTCAGTATTCGTACGAGAACACATATGAAACTTTGCTTTCGACAATTTTGAATAAAACTATTCACATTTATTTAGGGGCTCCATTAAGCAGAGGAAGTTCCCTTTGTATTGTGAATCTTTTATGATATCGGAAATTCGTTACCGGCTGAATCAGCTGTTAGGTCATTTTTTTAACGTCTCCCGGCCCATCGTACGAAAACATTTATATGGTCAATGCCTTAGTAGTTAAACATTCCCATTCGTTGAAGCAGAGACTTTCTAAACTAAGTATATACTAGTTGAGAAAGTCCCTGGTTGTATTTATATACATGTCTGTTCAGCTTTCAACCATATTGAAATTCAAGGTCCTCGACAAAAAAAAATATCTTGCTTTCTATGATATTGCCTTATATTTTTTTTTTTACTTACCAGTTTGATTTCTAACAAAAATATCTTTAAATACAGATAATAATTGTTTGCATAAAAATTGCTTCCAGGATCCAGCAATACTGATGTTTCTTAAAGTAAGGAAATCGAAGGAAACGGGTGATTTTTAGCCATATTGAGAACAAAATCTGCGGTCACAATGTATTTAATGTTAATAATTATAGGTCAAAGTACGGCCTTCAAGACGGAGCTTGGCTCACCCCGAACAGCAATCTCAGTTTGTTTTTGCATAAAAATTGTTTCCAGGTTCAAGCAATACTGATGTTTCTTAAACTAAGTAAATCGAAGGAAAACCGGTCATTTTTAGCCATTTTAGTGCGAGAAAAAAATCGGCTGGGGGGTGTGCTCCCAACCCCCCTCTCTTGGGGGCCTCAATCGGCGGTCCCAAACCCCTGCCTCCCCTGAATTCGAACCCTAGTTACGGCCCTGTCAAACTAAGCATAAAAGACTTTTACATATCAGTTGGATACCTGCATGGTGGATTGGATATCAAATAACCATTATCATATGACATACGTGTATATTAATGATCGACATATTAATGTGTACTGTTAAGCATAGACTACTTTTCATTAGCAGTTATTGACAATTATCTGTATGTTGCATGCGCATACTATATGTACAGTATTTTGAGAGTATTTTCATGTGCCATTATATTTTGTACTATTTTGAGCGCTGATAAAGAATATCACAAAACAACAATGTCTGTAAAAAAAAATCTTTAAGATATAGTTTTTCGTTTACATGAATTAAGACGCATTTTATTGAAAAAGCAGTTACAAATACATATCAAATATAAACAAGGATTTATAAATGTTTTAACCTATTTATCACTCGATTTATCTTTTAATATTCTATATTACAAGGTGAATTGTTTCGACAATGATAGTTAACGTCGACCAAGTGAATTAAAACACAGAGTCGTAAATCCGTAAATTATAAAGAAAACCGGAAATACTTGTAGAATGTTAAATTTGATTGGCGGTCAACTTTTTCTACTTTCGTTTTTAAACTTAGGATCATGATGATGAAGAAACGGTTTTGAAAATGATACAATGACTTTAAAGGTGAGTGACAGTTGTTATTACTAATCTTATGTTATTTAAGAACGTATTTACTGTAATTTGTAAAACTTATATCTCGTAAGTTTTATAGATATAGGTCTGAATCAAGCGATATAATTTCTTAGGCAGCAACCATTTGATTTTCTGGGGGGGGGGGGGGGGGGGGGGGGGGGGCAATGGTTTTATTTTCTGGACAAATTTTTTTTTCCGCCTGCGACGAAAAACAATCTATTTTTTTCGCGACAAGTCGAAAGCAATTTTTTTATTTCAATTTTAGCATTACATATAGTGGCAGCTGAGGGTGAAACAAACAATTATTTTTTCTCAGAATCAAAAACAAATTATTTTTTTTCCAAAAACTGGAAACAAACTTTTTTTTCCAAAAAAAACCATAGAAAATCAAATGGTTGCTGCCTTAGTCCGAGATTACTCTGGCGTCCAACGACTGTTTTGTAAAACTTATATCTTGTAAGTTTTATAGATACTAGAAAAACACCGTGATATCACAGGTCCGAGACTAAATTAAAGTATATAACTATGCGCAAGCCTTATCTTAGTATTAGTATTGTCATCTGATAAAGTCATGCCGATTATAAGATACACAGTTTTTCTCTGCTTTCAAGTCTTTCTGTTTGAACCCGTCGAACTGAAACAATAATATTAATTTTTTGGAAAACAAAAGGTCCTGGAATGGAGTATTTTTTAATCAACAGCATTGTCATATATAAGTTATATAAATAAAGTTGAATTCTTTACTTCGTTGTTTTACGTCATGCCCACTAACAAATTGAAAACTGTACCTATACGCCTTATTTTTAGTCAAGATTTTTAGTATTCGTATTGTTATCTTAGAAAGTCTTACTGATTAAAATACTACAATAGGTAACAATTTGACAATTTAGTAGTGTCAACCCTGTGGTTATGACCCGTGTATATATATTAATCCTGAATACAACGTTTGGTGGTGCGCCTGCCAGATGCGGAACGTACAGATAAGGTAATAGGTAACAGGTGAATATACTATTGGTATCGGTAGCGGACTCGACCCGGAACATCTTAATTATTGGCAATATTAATTACGTGGAAAACAAAAGGGCCTGGAGTGGTGTAATTTTTAATCTACACCTTTGTACTATATTAGTTATATATAAAGTTGAATTCTGTGATTCGTCGTTTTTACGTGATGACGGCTGACAAATTGGACCTCGTAATTTTAGTATTATAGATGTGTATTGGTATCTAGGCTATACCTTTCTATCTTTTGGAAATATGCATACCCAGAGTCACGTGTTATTTGTAAGTTTCCAGCCGCCATTTTTGAATTTTGAAGCGATCAAAGGAAAGAATTCTATGATTTATTTGCCTCAAAAGCATGTATTGGTAAAAATGTATAGACAAGCACTTAACAGGGGTCGATACTGACATGGTTAAGCATTACTGTTTTATGTTAAACGTTCTAACACTCTCAAAAACTGGGAGCGGATCCTGTATTGCCTATTGGCTGTAATGAGCATATATCGCACAGGCACTTGTTTCTATCCAGAGGTAAGTCGACTATCCATAAATAGAAGAAGGTGGAACTGGATAACAATTTGTTTTAGGTCACGACAGTTTCCGCTTCGGACTCTTTTTCCTCCCTTTACATTCTGTATCTGTATAAGACTGGAAATGAACTCAAAATACTTAGTATCAATGAAGTGGGTGTGCGCCACTGATGTAACTAGTCGCGCGATAGAACTGCCTTAAAACTTTCCACAGTTTTACAGTTTACGGCAGTATTTGGTAGTAAGTTCCAGTCGATGATAGTTTGTGGAAAAATTGAATGTTTATATATGTCAATATTTGCTGATAAGAGTTTTATTTGTTTGACGTTTGAAGTTCTGGATGGTCTAGTATTAAATTCTATGTGATGTTCAGTGGAGATGGCTACCAGGTCGTTCACTATTTTGTACATTAATACCAGTCGTTGTTCACGTCTTCTTTCCACAAGAGGTTTCCATCCAAGGTCCTTCATCATAGATGTGATACTACTCGTACGTCTATAGTCTTTAAAAACAAATCTAGCTGCTCGTCTTTGTATGTTCTCTATGCGTTTTATGTCTTTTTGTAGATATGGGTCCCATAAACTGCCTGAGTAATCTAATACTGAGCGATTATTACAACAAATCTATTTATATGGATAGTCGACCTTCATATGGATGAAACCATATAGATAGAAACATATGCCCGTGCTCTGAGATTACTTTAACACATAGTGTTATAGTTATATCAGCTGTGCTGTATCGTCTGTACAATGTCAATGGCCAATGCTAATGTCAAAATTCTCTTTGGCTTAAAATATGCATAAAAATCATTCAATAATAAATACCGTGAATCAGGAACGTATAATATATATAGAGATTATTACATTGATACAAGTGGATTATCGGATTTATCCAATCGATATAGTTAAAATTGAAAATCTAACTATCGAGATTGGATAAATCCGATAATCCAAGCGTTACTATGTAATAATCTGTTTCTCTAATGATTATAAAAAAAATCCAATTTGAGAAACAAAATTTTCCTTCAAGGGCCTCACATTCCTGATTTCTACGTCATACTTTAACGAAATTGATGCGCAAACACTTCATTTAGGCATTTTAGGAATAAACGAGTATATTAAGTAAATAATTATAAATGAAAGAACATTTTTTAAACATAAAAAATTAATAAGCTGAAACAAAAATTCATATATATGATACACGGCTGTAATCTACACACGCAGAACATTTGTTCTGCAATGAAAACCGTGAGAGGATTTTTCCCCCGGTTGTGCTTGATGGAGTAATTCGCACCGCTTCAAAAGGTATGTACATTTAAATTCAATTTTCTTATTCAACTGATCAAAATTTGAAAATCAAGAATGCTATGCTTGGTGATTACTTTAAACGAAGATTACATGTATCATTTACTGTTTACGTATAGTTGAATCTCTAAAATAATCATTGCCCACTGAAATCGCCTAAAAAAGTGAATTTTCAATTTTAAAATGTTCTATTTACAGACCTACAATTTCAAATTTGTTTTTTAGGGCAATGGGTATGAATGTTATTTTGGCGGCGTGTTCGTGTCGTGTTGATAGACGTCTTAATAATTAAAAAAACTACATTTTGTCATTAAGTCATGCTGAGGGATCGTTTGATTGAGTACATCGTGAATGCGTGAGGGAAGTACAAATCATATCTTTATATTCAAGCTATGAGTCGTTGAACTTACCTAAATAAGCTACATGTTCATGAAAAAACACATAATGTGTGCTAAAAAAATCATGAAGATTGAATTGAAAAATTGTTTTGAACCCAGGGTTTTATATATGTTTCACGAAGAATAAAAACAAAAAATGTTTGTCAACGATAACCAAAAATAACTGCAGAGATGTTGGAGTATCTCATTCGTCTCGATTCGTCTTTCAAACCACCAACATGTCCAAAAACAGGTCATGCAATGTTGTTTAAAGGAAACTCCACTAATGAAAAAAATTAATAAATATAGTTTTCCCTTTTCCTTCGTCTGGAGTTTTCTAAAGCACTTTGAAAACTTTATGTTCTTCCTCAATGTCTTCCATGTGGTCTTACTCGTGGTCTACATGGTCTTCTTCTGTGACTTCTCTATGTCTTCTTCGTTGTCTAATACATGCTCTTCTTATGGTCTTCCATCGAGATTATCTGGCTTACATCGATGTCGTGAATAATAAATTCTGTATATCTGCCTTATTGTTTCGGGAAATTTCGTGATTTTGGGTGAACAGATTACGTCTATATATATAATGTTGAAGTTTTGATCGTGATATCTTTCTTTAATAATGTGGTGATCTCTGTGACGATATTTGACGACAGATACCCACAGGTTAGTTCGCTTCGAGGCTGGATAATTTTATCTCCATGCATGGCTTTTGTAGAGATCAATTTAGTCCCTTTTCCTTTACTTTGATATGGCATTTTCTGAATTTGAGCAAACAATTTTAATATGTTTGATTTCATTGAAATCAGTGATCAATTACATCTGTTAAAGTATAAGGACAAATCTGTGATGATTTTTAATCAGCATGATCACATTTTTGAGTCAACAAAAGTCACAAAGCCAAGATAAAACATTTCTGTACTTCCTCACGCATTCACGATGTCCTCAATCAGAACCGATCCTCACGCATGACTTAATGAAAAAATATATTTTTGGAATTATTAAACGTCTATCAAACCGACAGCGTACACGCGCAAAAACAACATTCATGACCATTGCCCAAAAAAAACTAAATTTGAACTTGTAGTCTGTAAATAGAACATTTTAAAATTTAAAATGTCACTTTTTTTAGGCGATTTCTCGTGGGACAACTGATTATGTAAGAGTTACTCTACGTACAACAGTAAATGATACATGTATTTTTCGTTAAAGTATTCACACGCATAGCATTCTCTGATTTTCATTATTTGATCAGTTGAATAAAAATTGAGATTTAGAATTACATACCTTTTGAAGCGGTGACAATTACTCCACTCAAGCACAACCGGAAAATCCTCTCACGGTTTTCATTGCAGAACCAAATGTTCTGCGTGTGTAGATTACCAGCCGTGTGATAGTAGATAACATTACAATCATATCTCTAGCTAGAACTTTTTTTTGCGTAGTTAAGTTCACCAGTTGTAAATTTCAAAATCACATCGACACATGTTCAATGGCAGAATTAAAATTCAAACTGAGTTATTATTCCTGGGAACTGTCAGTCTCTATAACGTAACGACAACGTTTGGTTGTTTGAGGTGATGGTGACAACGACGGTAAGTTTGACATGTTAATGTTTTAAATGTCGTTCCATAGATTGGTCCTCCAAATAGACAACTTAGACCCGTTGGCACGCCCGCTATATTTCCAAGAGAAAGTTGATTTTCTGAGACCGCTATTTTCTGTACATTTTGAAATTCGTTCTGCCCAACCGGGTTATTGTTAATTGTGACCGTTCTTGTAGTTTGTGACGATTGCATATTTTCATTTTTATCCGCCAAGATGGTCCTCGAAATTTCATGATGTTTCTTTGAATTTAGTTTGGAATAGGTGGAAATACTCTGGATATTTTTGTGTCCAGATATCTGAAAGAAATGAAAAGATAATCATTAAAGGACAACTATTGAAGGTTCTGCACTTGAGAAACTTCAGGTTTGATTTGTGTTTTGTCATAAAAAATCATTCAAAAAGCGTTTTAAAACCTCTCGTACAATGTCAACGCCCCACAAAGTTATAGGGCACATTCCAAATCTATATCATCAGAGACATGTGAATATAATAGTTTATGAACTATATTGTATAATATGTCTCTGATATTACAAAGGAAACTAGAAGCATGTAGGTTAGTGTGTTTTGTCGTTCGAGATTTGTCATATCATTTTTTTTGGTAAATTGTTTTTTTATATAAATAGGGTCGTAATTTTTTAATTGAATCTTTGCCTATTTTTTATGTTGGCTGTATGGTTTTGATTCTTCTCATCGTTGGAGTCTCTATGATTGACTATATATATAGATTCTTATATTATATTGATACCAGTGGATTATCGGATTTATCCAATCGAGATAGTTAAATTATTGAATTTTAAAGTCGGAGCCTTGGATTGCTATCTCGTTGATATCATACCACATCTCTTTATATATTTTTTTATCCTGCAAACGGCCAACTATTGTACAAATAATAGGTAACGTTACACAAATAATTTTTTGCAATATTTACAACATGTACAAATAAAGTCTTCTGTTTGTGTTGCCCACTTCTAAAAGGACCATGTTGATCAAGCAGTAATATGGATATTATTTGTGGGCAACAGTATATTTTGGGGTTTCAACGGTCCCCGTTTCGTTTCAATTTATTTGTTTTCAGAGATGATGAATTTAATTCAATCAATTAACGATCAAGTACTTGTCGGAAACATTCATGACAAAAACAATATCTGCACATGTATTTATACTTTGCTTCGAAACGATGGAAAAGTTTAACCATCCTTGCTTTTTGTCTGTTTTTGAAATGGTACAAATAAATTTTGTATTTACCAACAATGTACATGATGTACATGTGTATTGTATATAATATTTCATGTATTTATGTTACTGAATTTTATTGTATATTGATGTGTAGAAATATTAACTAACTTCAATTTATTTTAATACATATTAAAGAAATATTTCTTAAATAGTAAAAGAAAACCAAAGGGTGTTCCTGTCTGGTATGTCATTTTGTGCTGCGCGTTTTATTTACATGCCAGTACATATGATGTGCTGTTTTGGAGCACTTGCTTTCATCAGAATTTTAACACGCTCTACATTGTACATCACAGAATTTGCAGTTCTAAGTACAATGTACATGTATTATATCGTATCATAGACTTGTATCATAGACATATATATATATTTAGTATTAACCTGTTTAATATGATTATGCTCAAATTCTGCGTCGTCAAGTTTTTGTAGCATAAATCTTCTTGCAGAATGGTTTGTAAGGCGTCTATTGCCTGAGTCATTTTCAGTTTCATCATTGTCAACGTCTTCTTTACTTTGAGTTATCCCTATTATACATGTATGATCAAAAACAATTACAAATTTGAAACAAATTCATGTTCTATACATGTCACATAAAATAATTGTTTTATTCATTACCTTCACCTTTTTGTTGATATTTTTAACTATTGTTTTTGAAATTAAAAAGTTAAGACTTCATATGATATCCTGCTTCTGTTTAGCTGAGAACAAAATAACAGTGCTTCAATCATGTTAATTTATTTAAATTTTATTTAACAGTCTGATACATGTAATAAATAAATAAAATTTGATTTTAATTGTTGTATTGTAAAAATATCTAAAGTCTAAAGTGTGCAGATATATGTAGATTATTTGTCAATATGGTGTATAAACTCATTTTTTTATTGGTGAAAATTCAATATTACAAGTTAAATTTTTTTATTTATCTAGTGTGACGTCACAAAAAGAGAAAACCATATAGAAAGTAAATATATATTATAATGTAAAATAGGTAAATTCAGTATAATAATACATGTACATGCAGTAATATAAAATGACCACTTTTTTTTTTATCTTTTGGTCCTCAATGCTGTTGTGCTTGTTTCGGCTTTCAAACTTTTGTATCTAGGCATCACTAGTAGATCTTGTATGGATAAAATGCACTTCTGGCGTATTAAAATTTTCAACTTGTTGCCTTTTGTTGGCTGTTGTTCGTGTGTTTCCTTGTCAATTGTATTCTCCAATTTATTTATATTGTAGTCCTGTGGTGTTGATATTTCACATGGCTATAAAGGGGAGGTTTGGCATGCCACAAAACCAGGTTCAACCCGTCATTTTGTCCTTTAAAAATGTCCTGTACCATTGTTATATTATACATGTAGTTCGTTTCTGTGTGTGTTACATTTTAACGTTGCGTTGTTTGTTTTCTCTTATTTTTTAGTGTAAATTCACATTGCGATAAGACATGTCACGTACGGTACTTGTCTATCCCAAATTCATGTATTTGGTTTTGATGTTATATTTGTTATTCTCGTAGGATTTTGTCTGATGCTTGGTCCGTTTCTGTGTGTGTTACATTGTAGTGTTGTGTCGTTGTTCTCCTCTTATATTTAATGCGTTTCCCTCAGTTTTAGTTTGTTACCCCGATTTTGTTTTTTGTCCATGGATTTATGAGTTTGAACAGCGGTATTCTACTGTTGCCTTTATTTTTACATAAATGCAAAGAAATTTACCTGCAGCAGTTGCCATCTTTTTCATAAATTTCATAATAAACGAGACATTTCCGCAACCGGAGGCGTCCTTCAGCTGGCCCCTAAACAAATATATACTAGTTCAGTGATAATGAACGCCATACTAATTTCCGAATTGTACACAAGAAACTAAAATTAAAAAAATACAAGACTAACAAAGGCCAGAGGCTCCTGACTTGGGACAGGCGCAAAAATGCGGCGGGGTTAAACATGTTTATGAGATCTCAACCCTCCCCCTATACCTCTAGCCAATGTAGAAAAGTAAATGCATAACAATACAGCCCTTACTGCGGCCAATGTATATTTGGTATATAAAGTTGCACATTGTCTATTTTTAAAAGAATGGTGTAAAATACTATGTTTAATAAACATGAATTGTTTTCTGTGTTTGCTTTGACCAGTATTGCAAGTACACCTAGACACTAAAGACTTGGTGTACTCTTAGTTAAATTTTTCCTTATATGGAAGTTTTTGATTAAATACCCTGAAAAGACCACAAAAAGACTTTTTAAAGGCTTTTTTAAGCAGTTTGATACCAAATAAAAACAACTAATCTTTGTTTTAAATACTTTTACAAACCTGCTCGTGCATTTGTCATTGTTATTCAACGCAAAATAATTATCTAAGATACCTGGGACGATCTCATTTCACAAAGGATTTCGATTGTTTACTTATTGTACCTCGAACTTATTTACCCGGTGTAGGTCTTTAAGTTGAGGTTCAATTTACTTAAAGTTAATCGGGCATGACTAATTAGATACGCCCTCTTAAAATCAGGGGGTCCGAAATAGGATCGGGAAAAAACACCCAACAAAATACTATAGTTTACAATTTAAGAAATGTTTTGATTCAAATTGCTTTTGGTTGCTAAAAATATCTCCGATCAATAATCCAACGGTATTTTATGGAAATAATAACCTGTCCCGAACCGGGAGATGTTGGCTGCAATAAGAATTTATTTATTAAAAAAAGTCCATATCTCATTTATTTATAGTGGCCGTTATTGATTGTATATTCATGACGTTTTGTCATTCGTCTACCATGGAGAAAAAAGAGGGAAGGAGGGCTTATAGCTTAACTTACGAGTTCGATCATCATGATTCAAATCTATTCTATTACGGCATACGTTTTACCTCTAGCGAACGCTAGATGCCTTATTGTAAAAAGTGCCAGTCTAAATTTGTAAGCATTTGCGTCAGATTGATCCACTTTGCATCTAGTCGTGAATATGCATGACATATTTGCCACTGGACACAAAGGAGCAATAACTTAACCAGCTTCATTTAGTGATGTATAATCATTTGTCCTCAGTTGATTATTGTCTCAAACAGTTTTCCAGTTTTAATATATTTCATTTTTTTTTACATTTGAATTTTTCAGCGTAAATCTTAGCATTTCTTCCATCATTTTTCTGTTTGCATTTAATCTTTTTTTTAACATTAAAAAAACGTTGTCGTAGTACACATCAGGGGTTACATTGTATCCTTTCCAGTAGAATTAATAGGGGAGGGGATTAGAACAGAAAAACAATCTTCATTGAAGGGCAATAACTCATATATTGAAGCGTACAATGACGACTGTCTCGTCTAGGTGACAACATTTGCTGTTTAAAGTTTATTTATATCTCAGACTGGTATAATAGTTGTCATAAAGCAAAAAAAAAACTGATAAAAAAAATCTTGACAACAATTTATAAAAGGAGTCACCTTATTTTGGGCGTTTCGTCTTTTTTTATATTGTCTTGCTAATCGGTTTTGTTATATTATTTTCATCTACTACTGTCCTAGCAACAGTCACAAAACATGTTGTTAAAATCAGCCATGCAACTTTTTTGAAAAGATTTAACTGACCTTTCTTGTTGTTGACGCATTTCAATCATTCAACTCGTGCGTAGATCGTATTTTCCTCTAATGTTTTTAAGGTATAGATAGCGTGGAATTCTCACTACACCAGGCAATGGATATACATTCCTATTTGTTCGGTGTGAGCCAAGGCTCCGTGTTGAAGGCCGTATATTGACCTATAATGGTTTACTTTTTTAAAATTGTTATTTGGATGGAGAGTTGTCTCATTGGCACTCACACCACATCTTCCTATATCTAGTATATTTCGATCGGACTAAGCTGCGTGTTTATATATCCGATAAGCCAAACGAACGCACCCATTTAGCAAGGGTATACTGTGGGACGGGAGAGGTCCAGACATGTCAATATCTCTATATCTAAGGCAGAGGCGGATTTAGGGGGGGGGGCCAGGGGGCCCGGGCCCCCCCTTTTTGGGAAAAAATTTGGTTGCTTATATATGGAATCACTGAAGCGTGACTGGAGCGGGCCCCCTCTTAGGTCAGTCAGTGGGCCCCCACTTATGAAAATTTCTGGATCCGCCACTGTAAGTGAATCATTTGGTTTTGAATAAGAGGAGTTAAAGGTATAAATTAATGCGACAGCAACCCAAAGACACAGATAAATCAAAATATTTAGAGTCAACATTAATTTCAGTCATTTTTTTTATAGAAAGATGCGTATACAGAATAATAAGCTCAAAACAGACCCATGACTAAATAATAGTTATACGGAGTTAATTCAATAATATTTACCGTCAAATATTATATATTCGAAAAGGCATATTTGATTAAATATTATATACCGTCAAAGATAACCCAACAATCACAAGTGTTTGGTTGAAAATTTTCACCTGCACTATTTTAATTTTGATCGGTGAAAAATTAAGAAGTTGTTATATAAACCAGTAAAACAAAAACACTTTATTGTATAATATAACGGTAAAATAAATGATGATAATGGATGACGACCAGCGGCAAATAAAATTAATATTGAGGACGATAACATGTAAATATAATATGAGTGTTAACCCCGTTTTTTACTAGACTGACACGCTGAGTAGGTTTTTTTCATTGTGTAAGTTCACAAGATATTTCTTCGCAGGAAGAGAAGTCAACTGACCCGGACACATTTCCGACTCTGAGTCGAACAGTCTGTCCTCTTACTCTATGATGCCACGTGTTTAGCGTTGAAATAAAATTCAAATTTTAATTAACGTCTTTGTTTGACCCGTTCGGGCTTCGAACAAATAACCTCCCGCTCTCGAGGCGAACACCCCCACACGAGACCAACCAGAAGAGCGGTAGTGATCGGTAGTGCAGAATATCATACCATATATATCATAGTACTACAATACACAATACAGTTTCACAGAATTCTCACAGTTACTAAAGCGAGCTAAAAGTATCTAACCTAAATTGGATGCGTGAAATGATATTGTAAACTATTGTTACACGTAAACATCGATGATCGACTTCAGAGTAGAATTTATAGATCAACGTTCGCGGCAAATTAAAAACTCTTGTACCAATTATTTGAGTGGTCCGAATATTGCCAGTTGTTGCAAGTCTAAATTTCTGTCCTTATTCAATATACCCTCATTTTCCAGTGGTATTTTAAAGTTTTACGTCCAACCTCACTGTCGACCTCCTGTTGCACGACCTATCTATTGTAATTAAAATTTATGTGTTTAAAGTCATGAACATGCATGAAATATTTGCTACTGGACGTAAGGAAAACAACAATCAATCAACTTAATTAATTTTCCTGTACTAGTACAAAATGTACTTAGCACACAAAGACAAGATCTTGTAAAATGCTATAATGTACAATTTCCATTTAAATCTTTTTTTTTTCTCTTCAATTTATTACGACTGCTTATTAACAATGATTAAAAAGAACTTTTAAATATTTTTTTACTAAAGGTTCTTATCTTCTGTTTTAATACGATTTATAACATATGATTTTTTTGTTAGGCAAGGATATAACTAAGAAATATAAAGTTTTTTTTCAGGTGTTTTTGCTTCATTAAGACATGAAAAGGGAATAACGGACGACTAAATTAAAGAATTTATTTTCATATAATACATTGAACTTGCGAATATATCTCACCAACACGTTTTGATCGGGCCAGTGAAACCTAGGTTAATACGGTTTTATTCATAGAAGTTTGCATGCATAGTTTGTATTAAAAAAACCCAAATAAAGCAAGGTCTACATGTATTAATTAATTTGACTGAATAGACAAAACTTATTATATCGCATTCGCATGTAACGTTATGTAGGCAAATTACCGAATCAGAAACAAAATGAACATTAATTTTACCGGATGGATATTGTGAAGGACCTTATGCATCTAGGTCTGTCCGATTAGAAGTTCTGAAACAAGCTGTTTAAAAAGCTAATTGTTGTGCGAGTTTACTTACTGTTTTCTAAGGTCTGATCTTTACGAATCTATTTCATTATTACTGACAGATAAAAAAAACATCAAGTATATATAGCAAGAAGTTACTAGTGTTGGGTAAAATATTCATTGGTCAGTTATAAATGAGGTCTGTATGGGGTTTTGATTGCCTCATTTATTAAATAAGAAATCGTTATTTTGAAAAGTTGGCTAAAATAATTTTTAATTTACCCCCTAATTTTGTAAAACTATCATTTAGTGTTATTTTAATGCTAAAAAAAATAATGAAAAATAAATAATTATAAGATGTAATGCCATAAAATTGGTCCGTTTTCATTGCAATTTGGTAATTGTTAATTGTATATATCAGTCTGAGTACTATTTAACTATCATTTAAGTTGAACATATTTAGACTCGTCCAATTCAGGGGAATTAGGTTTCTGCAAGTGCTTTTTATGTACTTTTCTTATATTTTCTTATATTTTTGACGGTTTGTAAGTCAGTAAAAGTTCAATGATTAAGTTAATATTGACATTAAAAGACCTCCTTCGGGCTCGGGGATCTGAACGCCCCTTTTTGTTCGGAGCTCTTTTAATATCAATATTAACTTATCATTGAACTTTTACTATTAGACCTTTTCAACATCTCTCGACACCTACAGTTGAGAACGACTACGACAGGTAAAATGTGAAGGGTCGTCTCAAAAATAAAAAAATAAATGAGATCATTATTGATTTTATTGCTTTCAATCATTGACAATGATAAAACTTTCATACAGAGTCCAAATGTCATGGTTTTTTTTAATTTGTTATAAAGAAAATGATAGACTTTAAGTCACATTTCATCTTTTAGACATTTAGCTTCTAGCTGTCCTGGTTGAATTTGGAAAACGAAAAGAACAAATCATGTTCTATTGTAGTTGATATTTTAAAATTAAACAATGATTATGTTGGTTTACAAGGGCGGCAAATGTCTGTTAGTATTGGCCTTGGATGCCTCTATAATGTACTCAATACTTTGTATCATTTCAATTCACCAATTTGGTGTTCCACTTGAATTCTGTATTCACCAATCACTGCTTAAATGTTGTAGCATTGAAACGAGCAGTCAATTATATTTTTTTCAAAATTCATCAAGGAAAAACTTTACCTCGAGCAAGATATCTTGAAGCGGAGAAGACCGTCGTTGATAATAATAATAAAAAAAACGTGATCTTTTCCTTCGACCTAAAAAATCAATATGTAATTATGTAAAAATTGAAAATGTACATCGACTGAGGTGAAGATCGGTGGAAAAACACAAAGTTGGTCGTGTTCACAAGTGTGATACGGACGGACCAGTATTCTTTTTCATTTTTGAAAAACATCATAAAAGCTTTTACACCAACAAATTAAATCGTTATTGGCATGCGGCAAATATTTGGCGAAAGACTCACATCATCACAAAAGTGAAGAGAAAATGGGTTAGGATTCTGAATGATTGGAATATTTGTTTAATCAATTCAACATGAAATGTCGTGCAAATACATACGAAATAAGAATATTATATGACAGAGACATATGTATGGTAGACGTTTCCCCTTTCGGGGAAATCCAGAAATCGAGAAAGGGAAATCGAGAAATCAAGAAAGCAAAAACGCCAAAACACGAAAGAGGAAACACGAAAACGCTAAAACGCGAAATGAATTCTCGATTTTGCGTTTTTGCTTTCTCCATATCTCGATTTCCCGATTTCCCTATTTTCTCAATTTCTCTATTTCTCGAATTCACAATTTCGCGTTTGCAAAATGAACGGAGAATTCACGAAAACGCGAAAAGGCGAAATAAATGGCCGCATCCGGCCACCATACATATATTTATTTATTTATTTGGTTGATATATATTCTTAAACTATATAGTCAAAACAGTATAAAACCGCCAATCCAATATGTTACGTGATGATAATCATGATGACTTTTGTCTTTGAGACGACCCATCCATTTTACCTGTAAACTGTAGGTGTCATTAGTCGGTGTCGAGAGATGTTGAAAAGGTTTATTACTAAATGAATGAAAACTACGGTTCCTTGTTTGTGTATTGTGATTACAAATTCGTATTTTTTGTTTACAACTCTGTCTTGTATTGTTCTGGTCGTACTATTGAAAGTATTCAATTTCATGAATATCTATGTTTCCATCAGTTAACCATAGTACTTTCAAATGGTAAGGTAAGAAATCAATGGTAAAATCTAGTTTTTAGTGTTTTAATGTCTAATCTTACCGTTTTAATTTATTGACATGACTGCATGACTCGATTCTCAATTAACAGTGGTAAGATAATCGTTGCAAAGAATCCTACTAGAACTTTTGTGAAATATAAAAAAGAAGATGTGGTAAGCAGTGGCGATCCAGCAATTTTCACAAGTAGGGTCCCACTCACTGTCTAAGAGGGGGCCCGCTCCGGTCACGCTTCAGTGATTCCCTATATAAGCAACCAAATTTTTCTCAGAAAAGGGGGGGGGGGGGCTCCCTGCCCCCTCTAAATCCGTCTCTGGTATGATTGCCAATGAGACAACTGTCCACAAGAGATTAAAATGACACAGACATTACCAACGGTTATAACTTTGCAATATTGTGAGAGTTTATGTTCTATGTGGAAGGCAATTGTAGTGACCTGCAATACAAGAACCGTTCAATTGAGTTATAACTTTGCAATGTTGCGAGAGTTTATGTTCTATGTGGGAGGCAATTGCAGTGACCTGCAATACAAGAACCGTTCAATTGAGTTTAGTTATATGTCTTGTGTTTCTGTCTCTGATCTACGTTTTCTGTATTTGACATGTGTATTGCATAATGACATAAGACATTGTTACGTGAACCATGATGAACTCTTGTGCAGGACTGCTGTTAGTATTTTTGACATGGAACTCCTGAGCAGACTATGACTTTTTGACTTTTGACCTATGCAAGTTGGGGGTGTCATCATGATACAATAGTGTGTTCCTTGGTATATTACCTTGACCTTAAAATATAATTTTCAATTGAACTTGTTTCTGAATATGTGGCATGTAGATGTACTGTCATAAGAAGGTAAGTCTAGTGGCACGAGAAACTTCATTTGAGCTTAACATTTGCCCTTAATGTAAAACTTGTATATTTTGTTTGAATTAAATGGAGAATTGTCTGATTGGCACCCATACCACATGTTCTTATATCTATATAAAAATATTGAATAGAAGCATGTTTTCAGCTTCTTTTGAATAGCTGAGGGAAAGTTATGATGATAACAAGACTCAGCCAGTGATTTTAGGAAGCGTCCATCTAACGGACGGGCGTGTTTGCATAACTTAACGAGAACATTGCTAATAAACACGGGTTTTGTCAAAAACAAACTTAGTTGGAAAAAGTGAAAGGCCAAATCATGATATGTAGTTGGAAAGCATCGGAAACCAAAAGTTCTAATAAGGGATCACTTAACCCAGATTTATGTAAATTGAATAAAACAAAAACAATCAAGTATAGTTAGAGTTTATATACTATTTTTTTTTCATTTTACGGTTAATGAGTGATAAAAAATTCTGAGATGAGTGCCTGTGAAAACACATATCCATTTTTTACAGTTTATATAAGTTGTGAGAAAATACAAAACTAGCAGAAGGTTTGAAACTGGACACAAATTAAACCTACAATTGCTCTTCAGTGAATAAACCAAATAAAATAGCTAGCACTTATACAAATAAAGAAACATATTTTAGATGGAAAAACATCTGGGGTTGATATTGCCTAAATATTCAATATTGTGTTGATGTAAAAACCCAATACATTAAGGAGCTTGGTGGTGAAAAACTCAATTTGATATTAACTTGAGGGGTGAATTTGAATTGATAATGCAATAAAAAACTTAATCACCCAATTACATAAGAAATTAAAATGGTGGGTAAAACCCCCAATTTGTGAATTCTTATCTGGAGCTCTGTCTTAACATGTATTGACTGTTTTTTTCTCACTTTTTAAGGCTGTATGGTTGCGTATAATTACTTTGTTATTTTAACCTCTGGAAAGCTGTCTCATTGGAAATTATACCACCTATATACAGATTTTTATATGGATTGTAGACCTGAAAAAGATGTTCAAAGTTGAATATGCTGCAAACTTCAAACAACCTACTACATATTTACCATGCCTGTTTATCATGAAACTTTTGATCAGAACTATATAAAAGTGATTTCATCATTTCTTCACATGTGTACCACTATCAATCAACAGAACAAATGCGAATAATTTTTTTAATATTTGCATATGGTTTCCTTTAATTTCTCATATCTATTTTATTTGAATTTAGGGAAATAAGTATTATTTATATTAACAAATCTCATGTCGATATATAACATGTACAACAATCAAACATCAACCCACACCAAACTGGCTGTAGTTGAAAAACATCAAAAGGGAAAATACAGTGAAATTTGGAGAATTTACATTATCATATGTACATGCATTTGAAATATTTAAAATATTTTTTTCAATTTTTTTAGTTTTAGGTTCCACCTACATGTAGCTACCATATTAGAAAACTGGGATTTAAACGCTAGTCTATTAGAGGGATATTTCCAGTGGCGAATCCAGAAATTTTCATAAGTGGGGGCCAACTGACTGCCTAAGAGAGGGCCCACTCCGGTCATGCCCCAGTGGTTCTCTAAATAATCAACCATTTTTTTCCAGACAAAAAGGGGGGGGGGGGGCTCTTAATTCTCCTTTGATTTCATTATTTGTAGTTTTGGAATTTTATTTTATCATGAATCAGATTTGAACACGACTTGGGAAATGAAGGTAAGGACCGAAGGTCAGTTTTAGTCTTATAATGTATATACATGTACTTTAATTTTAGTCTTACATGTATATATGTGTACATATATCACAGATTCAATGGTGATGGTGAATAGCTATATATAGACACTGACAAGTCTTAACATTTTATAGTTTTGAATGTTTCTTCATCAGTTGACTAAAATTAGGTGGAGGTATGTTTTTATTTCCAACAGAGGGGCACTCATGCTCAACC
This sequence comes from Mytilus edulis, assembly GCA_019925275.1. Lineage (NCBI taxonomy): Eukaryota > Metazoa > Mollusca > Bivalvia > Mytilida > Mytilidae > Mytilus > Mytilus edulis. The sequence goes on from CM034357.1 coordinate 32,800,771, forward strand.
TATATCAATTTGTGCATGAAGCGATTGATAGTTCCCAGATACTGAATGATTATACCACAAATTTTTGAAAGTTTTAACCTATGCATATATACTTTAAATACCATTAAAAAAAATCATGTCTTTTTCAGGACTTCTGATCCAACCATGTAGTATGGCATGTTATTGAGATGATGGTTCTGGTTGATGGATGTTCATGAAGGACCTGTAGTACAAAGTATATCACTGGATTAAGCTCTCTGTCTAAGTGTATTATTAAAGTGCTTTGCTTTGAGCTCGGTTCATTGTTATGCAATTCATTCTTTGTGAAATAAAGATTTTACAGACAACTCTCATGTACTAGGATGTCTCAAAGTATTATCATTGTAAGTAACAGGGAGATAAAATCATTTTATTTTTTGTTTGAACCAAACATTATTTGTCCATTGACCAAATTTGTTTTGCTTTCACCAGCTTTGAAGGAGATATTATCAAAGAATTGATAGAAAACAGCACAGAAGCTTACTTTCTAGCTCATCAGGCCCAAGCATCATGTTAGGCATTGTCATTACTAAAAACCAATAAATGTCTTCTTATCTGAGGATCAATTCAACATTTTAAAGTGTTTTACTAATGATACTGACAAGCCACCACAAAGATATATACATTTGTAAATAGAACCATACAAATAGTTAGCAAATACATATAAAAAAAGATGTGATATGATTGCCAATGATACACTTCTCCACAACAGACCAAAATGACATAGAAATTAACAATTACAGGTCACAGCAAAACCTTCAACAATGAGCAAAGCTAATACAGCATAGTCAGCTATAAAAGGTCTCAAAATGACAATGTAAAACAATTCAAAGGAGAAAAATAACAGGCTTATTTATGTACAAAAAATAAAGAAAAAACGAATATGTAACACATAAACAAACGACAACCACTGAATTACATGCTCCTTATATCATGTTCTCAGATATCATCTCCCAATTTAAAAAATCATGAAAAATTGAACCTATTATGTGTTGCTCTCCTAGCTATAAAATGTATCCAATATCAAAGATGTGGAACATATTCTATCATAATCATTTGGTAACTAATGCAATTAGTGTCTCTTCCATGGCTGTTTTGAACATAAAAACTAAACTAAATATAACATAAACAACACTCCTAATGCTCGGGTTGGTTGTCATCGTGCAACACAGTTAATAACACATATAGGAAAATCATAGAACTACATTTATCATAAAACACTGTCAAACATCCAAACATACTATCCACACTCACCTGTGTCCACACTTGTATCTATATTAGATATATAGATATATTTGTTAGTGTTGTGTATCACGATAACCTTTTCCTCAAAATCTGCTTTATGTTTTTTGACAAGGAACTCTTGACCAGACTATGACTTTATGACTCTTGACCTATGCATATTGGGTGTGTCTCTTGGTATGATTACCTTGGCGTCAAGTCAGGAGTCTCTGGTTTTTGTTAGTCTTGTATGTTTTTAATTGTAAGTTCAGTTTTATGTTTTGGAGTTTAAACTAGTTCACATTTTGTTTAGGGGCCATTTGAAACCCGCCTCCGGGCGAGGGATTTTCTCGCTTTGTTGAAGACCCATTGGTGGCTTTCGACTGCTTTCTGCTCTTTTACACATTCCACAATTCCATTCTCAATTTGTAAGAATGTTTGGTTCAAATGAAAACTTAATCCTTTAATTTCCGTGAAAAAATAGAGAGAACATTTACTGCTTCAGTAGCACCATGTGCTGCCAGTTGTGATAGATAATGCAAAATGTTTCAACCATTTTATAATAGATTTCATTTCATTTCATGAACATGTAGATATGGATAGTCTGTTTTTACATCTTAAAAATTCACACAGAAGGTAAACGCATATCAATAAACTGAACTCAGTACAAAGAACCTTTAAAGTACACTTAGACAGAGAGCTCAATCTAGTGAAACACTTTGTTATGCTGGTCACATGTAACTTGAAATGTCACTGTCTGTTGCCAAACAGCACAGAGATCCTGAAAAAAATATGCAAGTTAATTCTATTAAAAGTAGAATTCAAAGGAAGTAAATAAGCTGTTTACTGAAATAAATGTAGAATATGTCTATGGGCCACAGATGCCCCTGCTTGTGAAAAAAAACACGAGTAAACTTCCACATATAGATGCAGGATTCTCGTAATTTTGACCATTTTGTGACCAAAAACATTGTTTATAAGTTTCAAAACATTTGGCAAACTAAAAGTTAAAGAACGGAAACAACAGATTTAGCATTTTTCCTATCTTAAGGCTCCGTGTTGACATTTGTATCATTGGTACTTGTACCACATCTTCTTACATCTTATAACTCATGAACAGTGACGTCACCCAATATCGAACTTGATAGATCTGTGTTATGGGGTAATAAGCATTACGTATAAGGTTCATAACATTTGATTGAGTCAAACTTATTTAAGAGAACGGAAACGAAAAAGTCAGCATTTTCTATTTTTTTTAAAGGGACATGATAACTCATGAACGGTAAAAGTGACGCTATCAAATTTCAAATTTGATTTTGTGTTGTGTGGTAATAAGCATTGTCCCAGGTTAGGGGGATGGTGGGGATCCCGCTAACATGTTCAACCCCGCCTTATTCGGTATGTGTGTGACTGTCGCAAGTCAAGAGCCTGTAATTCAGTGGTTGTCGTTTGTTTATGTGTTACATATTTGTTTTTCGTTCATTTTTTGTACATACATGATTTGTCTGTTTCTTTTCTCGTTTGAATATTGTTTGACATTGTCATTTCGATGCCTTTTATAGCTGACTATGCGGTATGGACTTTGCTCATTGTTGAAGGCCGTATATGACCTATAGTTGTTAATTTCTGTGTCATCTGGTCTCTTGTGGAGAGTTCTCATTGGCATTCATGCCACATATGGTGGAGGGTGGGGATCCCGCTAACATGTTTAACCCCGCCTTATTCTGTATGTATGTGCCTGTCCCAAGTCAGGAGCCTGTAATTCAGTGACAGTCGTTTGTTTATGTGTTGCATATTTGTTTTTCGTTCATTTTTTGTACATAAGTTAGGCCGTTAGTTTTCTCGTTTGAATTGTTTTACATTGTCATGTCGGTGCCTTTTATAGCTGACTATGCGGTATGGACTTTGCTCATTGTTGAAGGCCTTATGGTGACCTATAGTTGTTAATTTCTGTGTCATTTGGTCTCTTGTGGAGAGTTCTCATTGGCACTCATGCCACATCTTTTTTTTTTATTTGTTATAAGTTTTGTATTATTTGGTTGAGGCAAACTGAAGTTAGGAGAACGGAACCCATTTTTTGGGACGTTCGGACTAGGGTAACACTTTAAGAACCTCCACTATGGCGCGAACACAGAAGTTCTGACTATTGTGCTGGTGATACTCATCCCACTAGCACTGTCATTAACACACACACACACACATTTTATTATAAAAATATTGAATCTTAATTTTGATTTCTTTATTGAATGATTATATGCATGCCCTTCATCAGGAGTATCAAATTTGACAAATTTATTGTACATATACTTTTTTGTAATATTTTATAGCTTATTTTTCAACTAATTAAAGCTTACCAACTTAAATTGATCATCACTTTTATATGTCTTTTAACATTCTGTTTTGAACAAAACGATTTGTTACATATACTTCACATGTATTTCTATCAAATCTGACAATTAATTAAAATTCAGTCGAACTTGAAAATAAATGTGCAATCAAATATATATGTAAGTCGTCAACTGGTCAAGTGGCTAGATGCACATATCGTTGGCCAATTGAACAACATGTCCTAATTGGGTGGTTTTAAAACTTCTAGAAATCTTAACGAAAATAAGGGATGAGTAAAGGAAAATAAATGAAAACAGAACGACTGAATTAAATAAAAGGATGTTCGATATACTGTATATTTCGGTTTATTTTTAAAATCTATACGATGTTTTATTTTTATCTAGTTTCCTAATCAAAATAATTAAAATGAGAAGATAAAAACCTTACAGCTTCCTTTACCGTCGATGCTGGAATGTTTAATGTTATAAAACAATTTTAGCGTCTTTGACCTACTTAATCTTTTTATTCGGATACTTGCGGTTATCTTCTCCAAGTTCAACGGGGACATTTGAATGATCTAGAATAGAACCCAAATGGAACCAAGAAGTTGGGTTGCTATAAACAAACAACCCGGATGTTGAACCAGTTACCATGGTTTCGAACCAAAGAACCCGGATAGAACCAAGGTTCAGAACCAAAAAACCCAGATGGAACCAAGGTTTAGAACCAGAGTGCCCGGATATAACCTAATTGCATTCGGAATTCTCATGACTTTTTATACCTTCAACGTATTTTCCAAATCATTTATTTATTTAGTATATTTATATATAATAATAATAAATCAAATCATTTAAGGCAAAACCGAATAAAAAAGTTTCTTTCTATATATTATAGTTTTCATTATAGGCAATCATAGAAACAAGAGTCTCTCAAGAGTCTCAATCCCTCACCTGTAATGTTTTGCTTAATAAATCTTTCATTAACGATTGATTTTGCTTTTCCATATATATACACATGGAAACAAGTATTGCAACACCGAATTGAAATTTCAAATAAAAAACACCCTATACTATTTTGTGTTAAATTCTAATTCGTAAACTCAAACGAACATAAAATATTTTTCAAATAACCACAAACGCTTACATGGGAGACGCCACTTGCAGAGATAAGCGCACATTTTATTATGAATATGAGTATGATATTGTTGAAGGTTTATGTACTGGTTTCCCCATACTTGTGGTCCACAAATCTGAAAATAAATAATATGATTAATAATATTATGTATTTTGCAAAATGCTACTGTACACCTTGACTGCAATGGCTCGAATGACTTAAAACCATTTGAGTTCACTCGTGCATGAACTCAATATCCCAATTGAACCGACCTTACTATAATTAACCAAAAACGTGTAAACTATAAACAGCTAACATTTTACATGTTCGATTGTGTACAACTTTTATAAATACATATATAATTTATTGAAATAGAACTAGTTAAACATGACTCAAATCTCACCTAAGTTTAAAAAAAAAAATGTCGACTCGATAAGATCTAATCCGTAGACCAGAAAATAGATATTTTTATCCTCATTGTTTTCGACACTTTAAATAAACAAGTTTGTAAAGTTATGTGATTGACACCATATAATTGGTCCTCCACAACTCTTAACTTCAGCAATATGGCGGATAATCAGCACGAGAGAGGCATGTATGTCGGTGTGACAATTGCACGTACTGCTCGACAAAAATAAAGGTGTTGCAATATTTTTTTCCATGTGTATATATAAATTGCTTCGCTGAACTCAGCTGGACACGACCGCAGATGTCCAACCCTGAAAGTTGGGGCTAAAATGGACACAATATTCACGCTTGATACAGGTCTGAATTTGAATAGTAGTCAAAGTTTTTAGACATAATAGGTTTCTGACACAGAATAACTGTAGCCAAAGAACTTTAAATTGGTTGCATGATTTATACTCACTTTTTTTTGCTTTAGTGCAATACGCTATGCTGTTGCGAATTGACCACTCCCCTTACTGTGCTTATTCAGTTATCCTTGTTGTATCACAATAGCAATGGCTTAAATGGTTTACCAATTAGCAGTTAAGATTTCTTCTCCAACTAACTGACCAACTGGTTAACTATTTTAGCAGATTGTTGGTCATTATAAGTCTCTGGTACTATACAAATTTTTGGTTTTCAAATAAATTGTATTCAAGAATATTTCAAAGTAATATATAGGCAAAACAAAACAAACAATATATTCATATTGCTGATAACCTAGACATCATATTTTATTTTCATCAACATAATGAACATGCATACAAGTTTAGCAAATATAGCATACATCATAATACATAAAGAAACTTAACTCTAAAAAAGTAATGCACCATGTTTAAAAATAACATGACAAAGATCTGCATCATGATACAAAATAACTAAGTGACATTATCTAAATATATTGTAACTTGTAGTACATCTTTAAATCTGCATCATGATTAAGGTATAATGAGAAACATATTCACTGTGTCTAAACCACACCGGCAAAATTTGCTCGGACTCGATGGTATCTAACATCCGGCACAATGACGGAACACCAATAGACAAAAGAAAGGTAGGTTTCTCCTTATTTTTTTATTTTTTTTATGATATCGAAGAATATATATACATATACAACTATTTTCTATTGTGAGATGCAATATTTTCTACAACCGTTCTATATTAACGGAGAAATAAGTAAAAATGCATGTCAAAATGACGAATTGAGTGAACCTTGCCTCGAAATTGTTTAATTTCTCGTTAAATTGATCACATTGTACGGAAAGAAAGGTACGGGAAGATAGATATTGACACGGAGATTGCAAATTGAGTTATTATGAGCATCTCAATAATTGTATTTCTGTGTATGGAACGAAAGAAAAGGGTCATGCCAAATTAAAATAAACCGGTTTCGTCTATATATATCACCCGGTTTTTTTTGGTTTTTTTTAACAAACAATTTATGAAAAGAAACTTTGGCACGGATCTGAACATTGTCTTTCGAGATTTTAAATATATATTTATTGTAAAGTAAACTTGGCGTGTTAAAATCTATTTTAAACGGGCACTTTTGGACATAGTTAATTATGATAAATCAGGGGCGTAGCTAGAAAGAAACAATGTGCAAGCAACTACCGGAAAAAAATTTGGGACCCCTTTATGCAGATAAATGTTTTCTTTTCCGGTTTTCGGTCATAGGACGGTTAAAAGAGGAGCTATATGTAGATAGGACTTATAATATAAAAAAATTATGAATGTAAAACTATTAATAAATCTTCTGAATAGAGTAATACATAAACAACACATATTTGTGATACAGAATTTACTCAAAATTGTCCAAAATCTGCTGTTCGGGTCTAGGCAGAAACAAACTTCTCTATTACTTTAATTGTCAATATTCACACTGAAATGCCGATGAATATGCAGTAATGCTAGTAACTGTCGTCGTTCATTGTTGATCGTACATTTGTTTTCAACATACTCAAAAAATAATGAGACTTTCCAATACTGTTTTGGCGTGTTTGCAGGGTGATTGGCTCTGGTAGCCTGTCGACCACATCGCCTCGGCATATTTTCAACGATATCGAAGGGTTCTGATATTCTAATGCCGATTGGTACATCTCATTCCAAACTGATAAACCGTACACTGTAAAATGTGCTCCAAAAACTACATGTCTTAGACTGAGTATTACAAATTCAAATCTTGTAGAAGATACAAGTTACTGTCCGATTTTGTCATAATCTCCAATAACACTTTTATTTTGAAACCAAATACCGTTATTTAATGATATTTCATCAATTAAAACAGTGAAAACATAGGTGTTTCCTTTAACATTCAATCTATACATTTTTATTTTGCCAATTATTTTTTTGCATGCCGAATCGATGTGCACGCAACTGCGTGTTAGCGTATAGGGAGCTACGTGCCTATTAATACACATTTTCCTAATGAAAGGCGTATCCCTTATTTCACTTAACTTCAAACTAATTTTAAATGGAATATAAATACTGAATAGCAAACACTGGTATCTTTTTTCAATTATTTTGTAACATTATTATATTTTCTTTGTTTCTAATAGTAGTATGTAAAGATGAAAAATAAAAGGATGTGTTTTGATTGTGCCATAATTTTAATTTACTATACTATATTATATACACTTAGTTTACAATATTTACTATCAATTATTAATACATTTATGCATTCAATCATTGACGAACAGTCCCAAACCGACTATAGTCTATACTGTTCTGCACAAACTAATCATGCATGCAGTCCTGCTAGATTTTCTGGTACTATATATACTGTGTTACTTGCGCACTAAAGCGAGTTTTCACACTTAAGCATCCATAACATAGCAGTGAGATTTGTAACTTTCTCCCCGTTTCTGGTAGGCACATTTATTTTCATAGGCATGTTTTTCACATTAATTTTACAGTTCTTATTTATTTTTTGTACAGTTCAAATTCAATTGAAACTTTAAGATAACTTTCGAAAACAATATCTGACAGTTTTGTATTTTCAATGTGAATAAAAAGTGGTTTGCAAAACATGACCGTCATTTATATCTAGGTCTTATTAAGAAGAAGTAACCACTTTTCCCATAAACATTGACAAAGAGACAACTTTCTTTTAGACACAAAAATTATGTTGAATTAATCAAGTTTAGGTCAGCGTATGACTTAAACAATGAGAAAAACACACAAACTGCATGAAAGCAAGCTATAACAGGGCCCTACATTATAAATGTAAAACAATTCAAACAAGAAAACTACCTGCCTATTTTATGTTCAAAACGCATATGGTATAAAGCAACCAAAGACAACCATGGAATTACAAGCGTGTGATTCGGGAATGGACTGAGTCAAAGTGTTGTCGCTGACACAAACAGTACAACAAAAGTACAAATAATAAAAAATGATGAAAAAACCTTAACTCGTCCGATGACAGAGCCTGTATAGTAAATGCGCGATGTGTGCCAAAACTTGTATCATATATATATAGTTAAAATTATCCCTTAAAGATTGTAGAAAAGATTACATACATAGAATGATTAGATTACTTATAAAGGTGTCCATCCTTTTGTGCGAGAAAATCACATATCAATTGTGTGTTTCGATTTTTAAGACCGTAAACTTTAATTTCAAGTTTAAACATGTTCAACACATTTTCCCATAACTCATATAGAAAACGCATATTTAGAGAGCTTTAATCTCAATATGCTGTTAAAAAATTTCGGAATGCAAAGTAAATTAAAATATTTGTGTTCTATAAGAGTAGGAATTCAAGTGTTTGCTTATTATTTATTTGAATCTGAGACTCATATAAATAATTAGCCGTTGTCCGGTGAACGAACTTGTTTTCCAACGACCCACAAAACTCCTTTTGAACGCTGAAGTTAAATAATCAACTATAATGTAATGCGATTATGATTTTTTTTATTTGACCAAACCGGGTTATGCATTTTGAAATCTATGACGAAACCGGGTTGTATACATTGACGAAACCGGACAGTTCCATTTTGACATGACCCATTTCTTTCGTTCCATACACAGAGATACAATTATGGAGATGCTCATAATAACTAAATTTGCAATCTCCGTGTCAATATCTATCTTCCCGTACCTTTCTTTCTGTACAATGTGATCAATTTAACGAGAAATTAAACAATTTCGAGGCAAGGTTCACTCAATTCGTCATTTTGACATGCATTTTTACTTATTTCTCCGTTAATATAGAACGGTTGTAGAAAATATTGCATCTCACAATAGAAAATAGTTGTATATGTATATATATTCTTCGATATCATAAAAAAAATAAAAAAAATAAGGAGAAACCTACCTTTCTTTTGTCTATTGGTGTTCCGTCATTGTGCCGGATGTTAGATACCATCGAGTCCGAGCAAATTTTGCCGGTGTGGTTTAGACACAGTGATATTATTATACAACAAAAATGACAGTATTGTTGATTCATTTCAATTTCCTGGATACCAGCTCTGTGGGTTTGTTATAAAAACAAGTTGCTTTCTTTAAAAAAAGAAAAGCAATACATGAACCTAAGACCACTGACTGCCGGATCACCAAACGATTGTTGTTGAATTTGTGTTTGCCCTTTGAATTGAAATAATTGACTGTGAATAGAAGAAGCCAGTTGAAAGTATAAATTTACAGCTTCTATTTGAATAGTTATTTTAAAGCTCGACTATTTCATTTATTACTTGGGAATGTACATAATGTTTCCGATTATAACCCTTTGGCAAATCCTACTAACCGGATGATTTATGCAAATTGCACAAACCTATCGCAATTTAAATTTATGCACTCAGTTTGCTTTATAATCTAGAATTATGGATGCATTTATTTTATCTATCATATCTTTATATTTTGTTCTCATGGTAGATGTTGTATGCGGTGAAACCTGTGGCATGCAATTGATTGGGACCTCGTATGAAGAGGCTTATTTTGGTCTCATAAAACATCTCAAATTTTAAGGATTTCCTGATTTTACTTAAATCAATTCAAACATTATACAGGGAAAATTAGTTTTGCCGAAGAATTTCTTAATTCAGAAGTTTATGAACACCTTTACACACTTTCAAAATAACCGATTTATATAAAAAGGTATGTAGATATAAAAAGATACCAGAATTAAAATGATGTTCGCCAGACACGAGTTAAGTCTACAAAAAATGCATCAGTGACGCTCGAATGAAAAAGTTAAAAGGCTAAATACATTACAAAGTTAAGGAATATATTCTTTGGGTAGACGATTATTAGCTTTTCGAACAGGTCAAAGTTTATAATAGGACAGTGACTCAAAAAAGAAACAAAATAGAAACAACTCGAGGTCAGAATACCGTTAGTAATGATGACCCTGCTTGAAAGTCACATGTAAAGCTTTTTCTGCCGTGTCTTGTATTTAGATAACAAAAACGAAAATAAGCTTTCACGAGTGAATTGAATAGTATTGCATGCAAGTAGTATTTTAGCGCACTAAATAGTAAATAGAAAGCATCTCACTGATACTCGGGAAAATCAAATAGTTGAATTCAAATGTCAAACGGCCTACATTAAATGTTTTGACTCCGGATTCTTTGACATTTTATCCAGAATTTTTGAGAAGGCAAACCGATAGTGTGCTTTTGAAATGTGATCTATAATGTGAACGAATCAAGACGTGTAGGATAGTTGGTCAACACAAGGAATACAATTTTCAAAACCGTACCATAGTACAAATATGTAGATGCTATAAGGTTAAACTATTAAAACAAACAAAAAAAAATTGAATTGAAATTTTATAATAAACTAACGTTCCTGTTAGTAATTTTTTTCAAATTCTTTGAATATATATAATATCAATAAACACGAACGTCAAGTATTTACGGATGGACATTTTATTTATCGAATGAATCTATTTTTAAATTCAAACGTTCCATTATGTGAATATATTACTATGCAAAATATAAGCAGAGACTTCTAAATCCATACTAAAACAGTATAAAATAATCAACATTATGCTCGTAATTAAATTTTGTTGTGATAATTGTAAATTATTTTTACGGTTGTTGTGAGCTGCAAGGACTTAAAATCATGCTTTATGAATTGAAAACACACAAGTATTTTTATTCACGACCGTTTAAAATTTGAATATATAATAAATTTATCTTACTTTCCGTTTTATGGATATACTATATTATTGTATAGCAATATAATATTTCCCACAGAACGTTACCAAAAGTTAGCGTGCAATAAATTCTAATATTGCACTAGTGCAACAAATCTTCAAAATTCATGACGTCATCAACTCTTAAATCTTAGTTTAAACCAATTTTTACTTTCAAATATTATATTGCTATACAATAAAAGGTTTATTGCATGAATATTATCCCTCGTAGAACATTTATTGCACTCGCAAGCTCGTGCAATATAAAATTCTACTCGGGACAATATTCCCCAATATTGGTGCAATAACCCTATAATACAAAAAAAATAAATAATAATTACTTATAAAACCCAAATAACAAAATGGTATGAAATAATTAACGTAGAAATATAAGGATTATTGTTTATAAACAATTTTTTTTTTGTAGGATGCAAGAATTTATTAAGATTCAATTTTTATGTTTCCTGTACAAATGAATATTTAAAAATACCAAATCAGAGTATCTTGTCATATTAAATACTTATTTCTTAATTGCAACTCTGAAAACATTCTATTTCAATCATTGTTAGTTTCTTCAGAAACATAAATACTGGATATATTTTATATATATTTCTTTGATTCGGATTGATTAAATAAATTCGATAAGAATATTATCTTTCTGTTTTCCGATCTAATATTAATATTTTAACCAGAATGTTCTCTCTCGTAAATCTATGATGAAATACACTGGTATAATTAGTTTACATGTTATCGAGACAACATACACTACCACGTTATAATTGACCTAGATTCACACAGTGTACAGTGGTCGTTTTAAAACAAATATAATTGCATCGTCAAGGGTCATCAAGGGACCATATCAAAGACTTGATAACGACCTGTTAAGACCTGTATAAATGACCGAAAACTTCGAGACGTTCCGAGAAATTTAATCTGACTTCCGGCCGAGAGATATCGAGTGGCCCATAGACACATCCAAAACTTGCCAATATATAAGCATGAACCCCTCAGGGGGTTTACGCAAAAAAACTTGATAGCTGACTATGTCCAGTACATGCAACTCTGCTTGCACCTTTATGTGCGAGGCTTGTACAAATATTGATTGAGATATTGACAAACTTTTATTATATCAATACATCTGGTATCTATGATTAGTTTTTTTAGTAGGATGTCTACAGTGTCCATTAGACTATACTGCATTATCTAGCTTAAAGGGAATTAACCTTGTTAGCCATCAGTAATTTTGCACATCCATTTTATCAAATGAAGCAAAAATTTTATATTTTGGAATTGTGTTTTCACTTGTGCTTAAATATAGTACACAAATTAAGTTTTTCTTATTTTTAAGTGACATGATTAAACTATTTACAACAAGAAGTAATTGTAACAGGATGCTGTTACAAAGCCTCCCAAACAAAGCTCCCATAATTCGCCATTTCCATGGTCCCATATCTCATTTGATTTATTTTTAGTTTAGGGGTGGGGATGTCGACTGTTTACAAGTTTTCAAACAGGAGGGGTGGGGGAGATCCCCAAGGGACTTCCCCTATAATCCATTTGATTTGTTTTATTGTCCCGTACAAGAGTATTTATGGTTTAGGGGTGGGGATTACGACCTTTTACAAGTTTTCAAACGGGGTGACCCCCTGGATTTCCCCTATATTTCTCTTGATTTGTTTTATTGTCCCATACAAACATATATATGGTTTAGGGGTGGGCATGTCGACCGTTTACCAGTTTTCAAACAGGAAAGGGTGTGGTGACCCCCAGGGACTTCATCTATTTTCAATTTGATTTGTTTTATTGTCCCATTTAAGAATATATATGGTTAAGGGGTGGGGATCTTGACCGTTACAAGTTTTCAAACATGAGGGGCTGGGAGTGACCCCCCATGGACTTCCCTACATTTCATTTGATTTGTTTTATTGTCCCATACAGGAATATACAAGTTTTCAAACATGAGGGGCAGGGAGTGACCCCCCCATGAACTTCTATATTTCATTTGATTTGTTTTATTGTCCCATACAGGAATATATATGGTTTAGGGGTGGGGATGTCAACCGTTTACAAGTTTACAACCAGGAGGGGATGGGGGTGACCCCCAGGGACTTTGCCTACAATCCATTTGATTTGTTTTATTGTCCCATGCAAGAAAATATATGGTTTAGGGGTGGGGATGTCAACTGTTTACAAGTTTACAAACAGGGAGGGGTGGGGTGACCCCTAAGGACTTTGACAACAATCCATTGATTTGTTTAATTGTCCCATGCAAGAACATATATGGTTTAGGGGTGGGGATCTTGACCGTTTACAAGTTTACAAACAGAAGGAGGTGGGTTGACCCCCAAGGACTTTGACAACAATCCATTGATTTGTTTAATTGTCCCATGCAAGAACATATATGGTTTAGGGGTGGGGATCTTGACCGTTTACAAATTTTCAAACATGAGGGGGTGGGGTGACCCTCTGGACTTCCTCTATTTCATTTGATTTGTTTGATTGTCCCATACAAGAATATATATGGTTTATACACCATACATGCCATATGAAATATATCAGATTATTATATGTATAATATATTAGATATCTTACAAAATTTATGAGATATCCTGAAATTATAATAAATAGTAAAACTGCTTGCCATACATATCTCATAATTATATGTTGTTACCCTGACCATGTGTGGTATTTAATATATTTTTTGTGTGTGTTATATCTTGGACACACAGAGGTGATAAATTGCAGTGTCATGTGAAACTTCCAACTAATCTAGGACTTGCATGATTAATTCTTAAATAAATAGCGAAAAATTTCATTAATTATTCCTTGTTGGAGGAAACATTGTAAATGGGGATTTCTTGGACTGTTAACCAACACATTTTTTTCAACAATAAACATAAATAAGGTGTGCTATATCCGGGGATAAAGACTCACCAATGACGTATGAATAGAAAAAGTAAAAAAAAACCCAACACATTATGTATGAAGTTGAAGAACACTGTGGACCTTAAAGGCCTACAAGTGTTGCTAAATATAGCTTATTATTAATAGATATTCAATTACCGGGGTTATTAACAAAAATTAGTATTTATACAAATCCAAACTTTTGTAAACATTTTGTTTTCAATTATAACCATCCCTATCAATAAAAAGTATTGGTAGCGTTGGATATTCTTCAGAAGTTCACCAGTCGCTGTATCTTTTGACAAAATTTTCAGGATAAAAAAGAAAAGAAAATAATTAAAATAATAGATTAAAATTTGGAGGGCGAGTATTCACCGTAAGAAACCGTTCCATGCTTGTGAGAAAGTAGAAGCTTAATACTTATCTCTAAATCATGTTCAATTGATACCATGTTTTAGTTATTCATGTTTTGATTTTGAAAAGACGAGAGTTTCTGAACTAGAAATACCGACACTAGATCAATTTATACGCGTAACATCTAGCCAAATGTTGAAAGCAGCATCAAAAGAGTCTCATATGATGATGAAGACGTTATCTTCTGATTAGTTTAATTGAGTTCTGGAGCTTGCCTGTTAGTAGTTGTGAGTAGTCCCAATACAAATTACCAGTGTGTTTATTTATTCCTTGTTAGTTAGAGGTATAGGGGAAGGTATAGGGGATTGCTGAAGCCCTCTGCAGGGTGTGATATTTTCTCGCTACCTTGGAGACTAGTCGCTGGCCTTGGACTGTTTTTTGCTCTATTGTTTGATTGTTGTCTCGTTGCCACACTCTCCATTTCTATTCCATATTCTATCGTATGTATTTGATATATGAAAATAATAGGAACCTTGTTCTAGGTTGCACTTTGTAAACACGACTCTAATAAACCACGCCTTTTTTGTGGAGATACATAATGTTCATAAATATGTGTGAACGTACTGGTTTCCATTGATGATCTCTGTGTTTCATCTCATAGAGACATTACCTGGGAAAATGACCAGTATAGAAAATCATGGTAGCGCCAATATTTTAATTCTTATGAGGTCCAAAAATGGAGGTAGGAGTAGTATACAATGTTAGTATAAGTTTAAACTCTTAAAAGTTCGGGGCATATACATTTTGAAAATATACCGCACAGCCCTATATTATGACCTTTCTATAAAATAGCAGTACTAGTGCATTGAAACTTTCCGTTCTAGGATATAATTTTTCACGAAACCTCATAGTAAAAGTGTCACAGTTTAAGCCATAAAGGGAGTTCCTATTGGAAATTTCATTTTCTCTATTTACAGAATTACAACCTTTAAGACGTGTTGCATTTATTTCATATAAATCCATAATTGCCAACTAGACTGCTTTCCACTAATTGTCAATTACAAAATTTGAAATCAATTTCAACATATAAAAAAGAAAAAAGATATTTAAATCTGTTACAGTAGTTACCTTATTTAATGTCGAAATAAAGTGGGCGAATACTTGCACGGATAAACTAACAATTGTTTCCCATAAACTGATAAGACATGACCCAGTAGTAACATTTACAAATGTCTCAGTTCACTTTGTTTTTGATATGTTCTCTATTTTTTTCAACTGTACATTGTACAAATCAAAATAAAAAGAGACTTCTATTGAATGATCCCGATGTGGTTGCAAACAGATTCAATCAATTGGAACTTGAAATTCAGACTATGAAATCTGAAATACTATTAATGAAGACCGAATCACAACAGAAGACAACAAGGATTTATCAACTGGAAACCAAACTTCAAAGTTTATCAGGTATTTATGTCTAGAATTTTGATAGTATCATATTTAAAAAAAATTCAAATTAAAAAGAAAAAAGAAATCAATTTTTGAAACTATTTTAATTATTACCCTTACACATATACCTTCAGTCAAGAGAAGACTCAAGTTGTATAAATAAAATGCGTCTAGACCGGTTTTTCGTCACATCGTTGAAACGTTTGTCCTTAAAGAATGGTGGCCTGCAGTGATGTTTATATACATTGTATAAGACAATTAAGTGAATGCCAAAAAGTGGCATAGGCGCTTTCTTAATTAGATCAGTATAATGTATTACTTTAGGAAAGTTGTTATCAAAATCACCGAACAAGCGATTACTTTAAATATGTATAATTTTATATCAAGCAGGTCTCGAATTTAGTTTGACAACTTCGGACGTACTAATTTGTTTTTACTTTTTCTCAACTGGATAAAATCACTAATATACCTTGAAATACATGTTCAGGACTCAAATTTTTGTATCGGATATGAAGTTATCAAAGTTGAAAAAGGCTGATTGTTTGGTATGCCAGACAAGCGTTTCGTCTAAAACAAATTAATTATCGGCGCTCAAATAAAAAAAAGTGAGAGAGACGATAATTTGGATACGAAGATTTTACGATCGTAAAAAAAAAAAAAAAAAAAAATAATCGAAAACTTGTGCCAGTTGAACAAATTAAATTTACTGCATGTCAACACACAAGTGTTGATTACTAGTCTGGTATATTTTCATCTTAATACTTACTATTTTTAAACATGAATACATTAAAATATTGAGAGATCGTGAATAATGATATATTGATTGGAACAATTGGCATCTAAGCTGCAGAAATCAAAGCACCACGATAAACATGTACAGCTAATAAGACTATTAATACATTTACTCTATAACATATCGGGCAAAAAAAAAAAGTCTACGTTGTTAACACTACTTAAAAAAAAGATTAACATTTACGTCGATATCATCACAACCAAACACTAATTGAGATTTTACATTGAAGTGTTGTGCTATGAATTCTCATGTGCTTTTTACGTATCATGATTTGAATTCTCTGAGGTGATGTGTTGACTTATGTTTTAATTTGATATAATAGTTAACACCAATTGGATTGCCTTCTGTTTGCATGGTCGTCATATTTATATAATTATGTTTGTTTTCAGAGTTTGCTGGGTCTGTCTATACTCGTTGGGGTCGGAAGGATTGTTCAGGAAATGAAACTGAACTTGTATACACAGGTAGTAGATGGACATACTCAATTATAACATGTTCCCCATTTTTTTACATTTTTATGTTTCTTTGTTTTGCTCTCACATCGTTATCAGTATAATGGTACTATATAATTCTATATGACTGTCATACAATGAGAGAAAGGCTAGCGATTAAACAAGAATTAACCCATAGTTTTAAAAATAAGGAATTGCGTATATCGTGTCAGGAATATGACAGTTGTTTTTCATTCGTTCGATATGTATGAGCCTGTAACTTTGCAATAAGATAACGGAGTTTCCGTTTTGATATTCCTTGAAGTTTGGTATTTTTTTTTTTTTTTTTTGGGAGTTCGGTATTTTAGTAACATTTTCCGTGGATTTCGGTGTTTTGGTTATTTTTCCTCGGAGTTCAGTATGCTAGTTATATTTAAAAGATGTAGACTTCTCGTTAGAGTTATTATAGACCCAAACACTGCTGGTGGACTTTTGGTCCACTATGTTAAGCTATAGGAAGAATCGAACATGACATTTTTTGTGTTTCTTTTTTTGGTAACATAGCTCTTATATTGTTTTTAGTTGTCGTTTGGTAATTTTTTTGTCGTATTGTAGGTCTCCCAATAATGGTAGACCTTATTTGACTGTAGATTGAAACACATACAACGAAAGGTACAAATAGCACATTCCTGACTTGCACAGGTATTTCCTTAAATAGAAAATTTGTCATTGTTTGACCTTTACACTTCGTTTATAGTTTCACGTGAAATTGGATACACTATGTCAAAAGAAATTATTGCCCATTTAGCCTAATGTTTGCAGAGTTTTATTTTCTTATAAAAACCATTGGAAAATCGGGATTAAATAAAAATAAATATTCAAAAATCGTATTTTCTACCAAAATATTCAAAAATCTCTATTAAAACTTAAAATTGATATTTTAAGCATGGTCTGCTAGAAATTTTGAATCCCTCTGCAGATGTTGAAATACTTGATTTTTATCTTCTAATTTATGTGCAAACTTAACATTTCCCGCAAAATAAATTTGATCCATGTGTTCAATTAATTGGCATTTTCCAACTTTCATATTTGGTAGATAGATAGTTTATTCTCATAAAACCATGCAAGTACAAAGGTTACAGAGAAGTTAAAAAAAATAAATAGTATACATAAAAATAAAAAATGCATTAAAAATGCATAAAATTCTAAATTTCGGATGAGATAACATATAAAAGAATATATATATAGACTTGTATAGTCAAATGTAATTTAAGCTAAAATTGTATAAAGAAATACTTTCTATAAGTATGTTAAATAAATTATGGTTGTTAAGAAGGAGTGAGCTTACTATTAATACATCTTATAAAATTGCAAAGGTTTCTTAGAGTCTTTGGTTTTTTTGAATTAAACAGTTTGTTGAATGTAAAAATGTTATGTCTTGGTATTAGTCCATTTGGAATAAATCTTCTTCTTTCATCTTGTAAAGCCGGGCAAACAAAAATATAGTGGTATTCGTCTCCGATATCTCTTTTTGTACATATTGAACATTTTCTATCACTTCTTTCAATGTTATACCATCTCCCCTTTTCTATTGGCAGTGAATGATTCGATGTTCGGAATTTACAAAGTGTATATATATCTCGGTCATTTATGATGTTGAAATAATTCTCAAATTCAAAATGTTCCTTAAAGAGCCTATATGTAATGCATTTTGATGTGTTCTGAATAGCTGAGTTCCAAATTTGTTTAAACTGGTCAATTAATCTAAGTTTGATACTTTTTGGTAACCATTTGGTGAGGTCTGTATTTTGCACATAAAATAAGTTTGAAAATCCGGCATTGTCCAATATATTTTTAATGTTCTTTATCCATAAAATATCATCGTTGTTTGTGTGATATCGGGAATATACAAATTTGTATAATATTGATGATAACTTGTTTTCATCTATAAGCAGCCTGCACCAATATGTTATCATTCGGCATTTAATGCTTATTTCCAATGGGTAACGTCCAGTTTCACCGTACACAATCATGCTTGGGGTAGATCTCTTAAGGTGTAGTAAATGCTTTAAAATTTGAGATGAACTTGTTTAATAATGTCATTTTTTCCAAATCCCCATACTTCACATCCGTATAGAAGAATTGGTTTCACCAGTTTGTCAAATAACTCTAATTGGCATTCAATTGATAAATTACACTGCCTCCCTTTTTTAATAACGTTGTACATAGCTTTTGTTGCTTTTTCTGATAGTCTTTTCTTTGCTTTATTGAAGGATCCGGATCTTGTTAACAATAGTCCAAGGTAGTTAAATTCTTTCACTATTTCAATTTCATTTTCTTCATAAATGAAATTAATATTATTAGGCTGTCTTCCTTTAGAGAAAATTAAAACTTTAGTCTTAGATGTATTTACTTTAAGTTTCCAAGTATCACAATATTCACTGAAGCAATTTAATTGCATTTGAAGGTCTTCCTTTGTTTCTGACATTAGAACAGTATCATCGGCATATAATAAAATGAACAGCTTTAAATAGATATTGAGGCTAGTTTCAAGGGAGTTCGATATTGATGACAAACCTTTCACATTATGTGATAGCAAAAATCAGTGAGGTCATTGATATATAAAGAGAATAATAGAGGGGAAAGATTTTCCCATTGTCTAACTCCAGTGTTACATGGGAAAAAATCAGATTTTTGATTATTGTATATAACTCTTGATTTTATATTGTTGTACATACTATGTATTACTGTATGCATTTTTCCATCAATGTGATTCAATGCCATCTTAAACCATAGGCCGTTTCTCCAAACTGTGTCGAACGCTTTGGCAAAATCAATAAAAACACAAAATAACTTTTTCTTTTGCGATCTAGCTAGGTCGAAGAGACTTTGTAATATAAATATGTTATCTGTTGTTGAATATTTTTTCCTAAAGCCACTTTGATTGTTATGTATTATTGAAAAGTTCTCGAAATATTTCGTTAATCGTTCATTTAGGATGGACGTAAAAAGTTTTCCAAAACAGCTAAGAATGGTGATAGGTCTATAATTTTGCGGATCTTGTTGATTTCCTTTATTTTTAAATAAAGGGTGTATATTTCCAGATAACCAACTGTCTGGTATGATTCCTGTATCAAATATAAGATTGAATAACTTTACAAAGATATTAATGATTTCTGTTGAAGCACACGTAGCTTTGAAGAATTCGTTTATAATCAGGTCATCACCGCTTGCCTTGTTATTTTTCAAGTTTTTTATGTTTTTTATTATTTCATTTAATAAATTATTTTCGATATTTCTTTCAATCTCTTTGTGGTTTAGCTCTTGTTCTTCTTCTATATTTCCTTGATTTAAATTTTTGAAGAAATCATAAAGATTTTCAATTGAAATATTTGGTTGTTTCTTCCTAGAGCCTCCATTTAGAATTTTCCAGTACTCTTATGAGTTCGTGGTTTTCATATTTTTCATATCATTCCGCACATTTTTCCTATACTTTTTTATATTTCTGTTCATGGTATTTTTGTATTGTCTTTCACTGCGTTTTTTATATTCCTGGTTTACAATGGATTTGTTTAATTTATATTTTCTTCTGTATTTTCTCGCATTTTTCCTAGCAATTCTACAATCTATGTTAAACCATGGTTTTTTATCTTGTGATCTTGTACTCTGAGGGGTATTTTCGTTCTTTGACTTGTTTTTTAATGTTCCGAATGTTTTCTTTGCAGAAGTAACAAATATGTTCGTAATATTTTCTACAGCTTTGTTAATAATGTTCGAATCAGCAGGAAAAGATTTGGTTTCTTCAAGATAGTTTTCTAATTCAGAAATCTTTTCTCTGTCTAAATTTAAAATAAAATCTTCTTTCTTGTTTATATCCCATTTCTTTATTTTCTCTCCGCTCATCGAATTAATCGGCACAGATCCATATTCACATGTACATTTATTTATGTCGACATCTATATCTATAGGGCTGTGGATATCGGAATATAAACAACTAAAATCTAAAACTTTCGAATTTGAGATAATGTTAATAAAATCTAGCGACCCTATGAAATAATCAACAACTGCAGCATTTTTGCTCGTCCGTTCCCCCGCCATATTTTCTCCTATGCGGCCGTTTATAATATACATATTTGTAAATTTGCATAAATCAAGTAATAGTTTCCCATAATTATTTTTTGTTTTATCTTTATTATTTCTTGCTATCGGTATGTTGTAGATTTCGAATTTATAGGTGTCGTTTTCTGCGATTTCCGGTAAATTCAGAATGTCAGAAATATCATTTACATCAGTTGGGATAAAACCAGCATCAGTCGATGTTCTACTGTTGAAATCGCCATTTAAGCACATATATTTGCATTTAGTTGAAAATTTTAGAATATCAGTTTCGATTTCGCGAAAGGCGTCGGGTGAACT
The DNA here is from genome assembly GCA_019925275.1 of Mytilus edulis. Lineage (NCBI taxonomy): Eukaryota > Metazoa > Mollusca > Bivalvia > Mytilida > Mytilidae > Mytilus > Mytilus edulis. Next base: position 32,822,381 of record CM034357.1, read on the forward strand.
ATATTTTGTGTTTTCCGGTGGAATATAAACAGACCCAATGACTATTTCAGCATCAAGTTTAGTATATGAAGATGAGATTTCAAACCATATAACAAAATTACTATCACTCGATAGGAATTTTATATGATTGCATAATTTTTCTTTATAAAGAACCATAAGTCCACCAGATTTTCTAAATGTCATATCGTGTCTGTTTTTCATTTTACTGATATAGCCAGGTACGGAAATTTCATCACAATTGTCAGTTTTACTTTCTTGGAGACATATTATATCATAACGATTGATTAATTCTATAAATTCAGGATATTGTAGTCGTTTCTTTATGCCACAGACATTTAAACTAAGAATATTTAATTTACAAAAACTATTGTTTATAGACACACAATTACATCTTTTTTCATTTTCATCAGCTACTCCTTCTTCGTGCCCCTATGATTCTGCTTCTGACCCATGTCTTGCTCGTTTTTGTGATTTCCTGTTATCTGTTGGTGGTGTTCCTGAGAGGGAAGTCGACTGTTGGGTTTTTTGTTCACCAGGTGATTGTTTCTTAATTTCCGGTTTAAAAAGATTTCCTTCGATAAACAGCTTATCTTTTATCATGTATGCTCTTTTTCCTTTTTTCTTTGCCTCTTTCATCACGGGGTACAATTTTTTTCTTCTCTCTTCGATCTCTCTTGGGAACTGAGTATTTATGCCAAAGTTTGGTTTATTTTTTAGTTTTGGTCCGGAATATAATATGGTTTGTAGATCTTCGTAAAAAATAAAGCTCGCCACAATAGGTCTGTGCCTGCCATTGTTATCTTTTTGTCCAAATCGATGAACGGTTCCAAGTTGAATTTCTTTTCTTATACTGAGTTCTTCCCTAATAAATTTATGCAGCACTTGTTTGGTGTTTTCTTCTGCAGACTCTTCCAGACCTGTAAATACCAAATTGTTCCTCATAGACCTGCATTGTAGATCTAGTATTTTCTCTTTTAATTCTGTTGTATTATTTTCAGCATCTCGTATATCCAATACAACTTTCTGCAACTGTCTAATTTTGTTATCTTGAGCAGAATTTTCACCACGTAATTCTTCATATTTGTTACTTATAAAATCGGCATTTTTCTCCAGATCAGTGGTTTTCGTTTTTAATTCGATAATGTCACTTTTCATTGTATCGACTTTCCTAGTTAACTGACCTAGCGCTGTTTCGATGTTTTCTATTCTATCAGTTCGGGCTTCGATCACGGTTAATCGGTTATCTATTTTTGTTAACAGCTCAAACAGTTCAATGGTTAGATCAGGCGCTTCTGACATTTTAGTAGTTATTCTTATTTTCACTCAAGTTTAAAATATTGAATATTCAATAGAGAGGAAATCTAAATTTTCAAAAGTTATGGTCACATGCATGTTTTGTAAATGAATGGTTTCATTGGATAATTTAATAGTTTCCTATTAATTATATTTAATGAGTTCAAACTTTTGTATCGTTTCTTTTGTTGACTAATTTAAATTTTCTTCCGTAAGTTATATTCTCAATATTGGTTTTAAGGGTTTACATCTGCAAATTGTTAAAGTTTAAAAGAGTTTTCTGTATTGTTTGATTGGAATTCATTTGTTGAATTATAGTAGACTTATAGTTGTTACGGCCAGAATCACCTCTAAATTGTAGCTAACAAAAGACACAAATCAATAATAAATTTTAACAAGATTTATTATACACAAGTTTACAAGAAGTATTACACAAAAATACATGTCAACTTAACTGTCAAAATATTTGTCCGATCTTTTATCTTTTCTTTATCCTGAAATCTTCTCGGGAATCCAATCAGAATTTTACGTCCAATAGGTCACAATCTAGTATGCTGTTGTTTGTAATATAAAAGTGTAAATCCAATTGCTGAGAGTATCAATGTTTATCGATGTCTATGTCTGACAGATTAACTTTAGTGTCTGTATATAAAAAAGTTATCACGGAAATCTCTAGAACACCGTAGAAGGGAAAGTCCTAGAAAACTGTAGAACGGAAGTTTCTAGAACAATGTAAGAAGTTTAAAAAACGCATCTTGTACTGTGATCATTCTGGAATCGTTATGTAAGTCAAATTGAAAGTTCCAGTCATTCCATCAGTATCTATGATTGTTCCAGTGATTTCTTACCTGCACAATTATAAGTCTTTAGATTGTTTTGTAAACAACTATCAGGCCACACAAAACAAAATAGGCTAACATGAATAAATATAATGATAACAATATCATAACATAGTTTTGCTACACTCTGGAAACTTTATTGAGGAGATACATATCTAAGGTAAATTTTACAATTAGTATGTAAAATCAGCACTTATCTAACTGTAGCTGTATACAAAGTGTCAACAAAAATAGCATTTTTCCGGAACTTATATCCTTCCTAATTTTTGTGTAACTTTATGTTTTACATGAAGTGAAAACTACCTGTTTCCTTTCTTTGTTTTACAAGAAAGTTGAAGTTTGTCCAATAGCCCTTGAAATAAGAACAATAGAATACTTAATCAAGTTTTTCATTTGAATCCATTTTATTTATTACTTCGTATTTTGATACACGTACACTATTCACTCTAAAGCATTTTGAGGTTGCACTACTATTTCTATATACAATGCAATAATTCATAGAAACAATATGTTCTCTTTACGACTAAAAAATTGAAAACAACACGACTAAAACTGTGCCTCTTTTACTTTGAAGTTTCGGGGGAAAAAATTATTGAATATAAAGTTTATATGCACTACTATTGTACTGAAAGGTATTGTGCTGCATATTCAAAAAAAATATATGCCAAGTTCTTTTTAGAGTTTTAATTAATGATAAAATTCTGAACTTCTGTACCATTCCAAAATTCGCTGCAACCATGTGTACACATGTATATACTGGTAAAATTCCCAAATAATGGTTCTATGAGAAAGTTACGTAAAAAAAACAAAATATCTGATAATAGTATATATCGCCCCAAAAAGCATGGTTTGTGAACAGCTATTTTTACTAAGTGCAATCTAAAGTGCATTCATGTCAATGATGATGTCACTGTGGTCTCTTTAAAAATTACATGTTGAAATAGACATAATGCATAAGATATCAAATTATGTATAAGAACGTTTTGAAAAAATGGATATGAATCTTATGGGTTTAATTTTATACCCCAAAAAGTAAGATCGAAAAATACTGAACTCCTAGGAAAATTCAGAAAGGAAAGTCCCTTATCAAATGGCAAAATTAAGAGTTCAAACACATAATACGAATTGATAGCAACTGTCATATTCCTGTCTCGGTACAGACATATGACACAAATGATAATTAGGTACCTTATATCAATTCGAGCTATTCACTTTTAATATAATAAGATTTTGATTTTGTAATTATGAAACCTACTTTCAGTTCTTTTTCCGTTCAACTATTATTTTCGGGGATCACCATCTGTTTTGTTATTATAAGTTATATTGTCCGCTAATTACCCCTCTGGGTCCATAGAGGGCTAATAAAATCCATATGGAATGAGGTTTTGAACGTGGGACTTTTCATGTCGCTTTTTGTAGAAAAATAAACAACGAAATACCACAACAACACAATGAACAGTAGATGTGACGTAATGACCCCAAATAACCCTTTCTTTAATCTTTGTTCTATTTAGATTAGTCTTATCAATTATATTTACCTGACATGCAAATATGTCATAAACAAATATCTTTACACATAACTGTCTATTTTGCTTTATTTTTAAGGAATTGCAGGTGGTGCTTGGTATGACTATTCCGGATCTGCAGTGAACAATCTTTGCCTCCCTCACAACCCTGATGTAATAAATGAAGATCTTAAAAAAAATCCTTTTTACAAGGATTTTTTATACGGGGCTGAATATCAAGATAATTACTTTGCCGAAAACTTGGACGGTAACGATGTTCCGTGTGCTGTATGCAGAGCAAAACATTCATCGTCTATTCTTATGATACCTGGAAAAACGTCGTGTTCAGGATCATGGAAAATAGAATACAATGGACGGTTAGCTAGTGGGTATTATAACCATCATGCCGGGTCACAGTATGTTTGCATGGATATGAATCCTGAAGTTCTTGAAAAAGGATCCACTGACCATAACGGAAAGCTTTTTGTAGGTGTACAAGCCAAATGTGGATCACTTAGTTGTCCTCCATTTCATGATAATGTTATGGTTTCGTGCGTCGTTTGTTCTGGATAATCTGTTTACACTCTATAGATTAAATAACAATTTGAATTTCATTCTAATTAAATCAGATAACCGATTTAAAAAATATGCTTATTTTCGCATTTATCTGCAATGAAAGCACAGTTTATTTACAATGATAGTACGTTCCATTATTTCTCGAAAGCTTTTTATAAACTACAGATATTTCTTATGCAAAAGTACCAGATTTGTTCGGAAAGTTATACAATATAGGTCATTTTGTTTTATGTGAATGGGTTCTTAGTAAAGGTAGATATAGAAAAGCAGTTGCATATCAAAATTTTAAATAACTGTACTTGAAAATCAAATAACCAATTGGCATAGTTAGATTAAATCATGAAGATTGTAACTTTAGATCCTTCTATATGGAGAGGAAGTAGCTATCAAAATGTTTTATAATTGAGATTTTTGTTAAAAGGATTGAACTAATACATTGTTTTAATCTGATTAGATGAGAACTTCAAATATCAGGCTACAAATTCATTTTGCCAGAAGAGTATCTGTTGTCCGGTAAGAGTTGTCTGCTTTTGAACTCAGACATAGTAACATGTTTATTAGCTTTCAACCCTTTTGTAATTACGTTGAACAGTCGTGAAACAGTACTACATCTGATCAAATATGTAGAAACCAGTTTAAAAGAGCTTAAATGATCCGATCGACACAAAGCACCATTACAACAACAGAAAAAAACCAAAACAACACAAAGTAGATATATTATACATCTCACAGTTTCTAAACGATACAAAATTGAATGCAGATTAAAGCCAATTATATTGTGTACAAATAAAACACATCATGTCAAAACTTCCTGACATGTCACAAGAATAAACTCAATTTAACAGACTTCGACCCTCAGCACAACTTTATTGCGAGAATATGAAATCTCCCGTAAATTAGTTTAA